>SMLS01068082.1:0-48894 GCA_004785975.1 Popillia japonica
AAAAAAATCCATTATCTATTTACTTTTTCTCACATACTGTCGCTACAAATTCAATTATATACAATGTATTGTACGGGGACAAATCTACGTAACTGGCGATCAAACAAGTCATGAATAAAATACGGCGGCAAACAGAGTTTCTGACATAAATCTGTTTACCTACTCCTTGTTGATATATGTATAAATGCCAGCCGAATTGAAAAGAATCTAGTAAACTCTAGATAAGATAGTGGACTCTCGCGCTAATTACGACGGCAGATCTCTTCATTCCTCTCATTAGGAAGACTTCTGCTTTGCTTAGTTTTGTTTGTGCTCTGTAACGGTTGGCCGGCTGTGTATGTGCGCGAGCTTTTGAAACGGAACCGGAAAGTGTTTGTGATGTAAAGGGTGCTCAAAATTGTCGAGAATGCCTGCGGTTGAGAAGCCTGTTACTACTTCTGTTCCGTAAGTGATATATTCTGAAGGATAATTATAAATTGGAAATTGTTTAGACGACAGTAATGTGAAATGAATTGAGTCAGAGGAAGTTCCCATACACTCTGCTGTTTTACAGAATAGATTTCATTAGAATATTTTCACACTTCTCATTTCTCGTTCTTGAAATTATTTTTCAAAATGTTGATATCTAAATGACGGTTTGAGCGAAGGTGATTCTTTATTCACTCTAAAACCGATTCAATTTTATTTTGCGATGGGAAAACTTGGAAAAAAGCCGTTGTTTTAGATTTTCTACTACATGTAATGTTTATCAGTTCGCAAATTCCAATTGTTAAATAATTAATTAAATTTTTGCGTCTAACATATGTATGTATATACAAAGAAAGCTTCACTCGTGGACAGCTCTTACTGGCGAACATCTCTCGTAACCGGATAAATTTTCTATACACAACTATTTGGGTACGTTTTTAGTACAAATTAGTATCCGATAAGCGGACGCTCCAACGGACGGACACTGACGCTATATTTCCACGATGTGTATATACATGTACATTTCGTGCAGAACATCTGTCATGAGCCGATACCAAACACTTTCTGTAAGTATGTGAAACCCCAAATTTTTGCCAAGTTTTAATATCGGGAAAACACAGACTTTGGAAATTTCGAAAAATAAAGGAGGTATTTACCGCATACAGCAATGTGGTATAAATATTCACCAGAAGAAACATTTTCTTCAACCTAAAGGCTTGTATAGATAAAATGTGTTTTGATTGGTTCGCAAAGGCAAAAAGTCAGTACGTACCCATCTCTGGATCGATAGTAAAGGCCAAGGAAAAAGAAATAGTTCATCATATTTGCATTTTCTGCGTCACATAGATGGCTACAAAAAATTGCATAAAAGATAATATTACTTTTAAACATATATCATCCGAAGCTTCAGATGTAAGCCAGGTAGACGTCGACCAGTTCAAAGAAAAGCTTCTATCTATACTGCTTGGATGCCCACCGAAGAATATTTACAATGCTGATGAATGTGGAATATTCCCTTTTTTCTATGTTTTATTCGTTACCCTAAAAATGTATATCAAATAAAGACTTTTTTGAGTTATCCCATAAGCGAACCACTCCCATAGACGGACGAAAACACTGAAACCATTCGTCCGCTTATGAGAGCTTTCACTGTAATAAAAATTGTGTATGTCAAAATATAGAATCTTATTGCAGAGTTGCTTTCAAAATGTAAAAATTTCGATGAAGAAACTTTCTACTCTGACAAACAGTGATCTTGTACAGTACCCGCTACGTTTTCTGCATGACCAATTAGAGTAACCCCTAATTGGTTATATAGACGACGTAGGAGTCACCATGTTGAAGCTCTCTGTATAGTTTTTAATTTACATTGTATATATTTTAATCTCTAGATCATTTATTTAAATTCTGTTCTAAATTTTTATTTAAATTCTGTTCTAAATTTTGTACCTTTATTTGATTCTATTATCTACATTCAACATTCATTTACAATTTGTAATTTCAATACTTTTAACAGTTCCCTTAATTCAGGTATATTTGAGGATAATGGGAAATACCGGGGTAAATTCTTTCTATTATTATGTAGAACTTGCCACTTTGATTTATGCTGCGTCAATATGGTTGAACGCTAGGGAGAAACACAGTCATTACCAGAAGATTCTGAGTATCCACAGAAAAGCCGCTCTAATGATCGCAAGAGTGTCTAGGGTTGTCTCCATTAAAGTATTTATCGTCTTGGCAAGGACCTTAATCATAGACATGGTAACCAGAGGTTAGGCCAATGTCCTACAAGGAAAATACAGGCAAGGGTGGGTTAATAAGTTGATTTTCTCAAAGAGTGGTAACAACTCTAGGAAGAACAAGACGGAGTCGCCGAGTGGACTACAAGGCCGAACCCCTACCTAAGGGCCTGCTAACACCGGAAAACATAATAGGAAATAGGCAAGCGTATTGACCGCGTAACTAGGAGTACATATATTAACTGCAAAACGAACTAAACAATGTGGTAACGAGAGAACGACCAAATGTGAGAACTTGGAGTATAACTCTCTTGCCAACATTTAATGACCAGCCGCTTGCAGTGCTGCGCACTGTGTGGTATAGGAGAGGATTTTAACTGGTAAAAATGTGACACTATGTGCGAACCTGACCGCAGGTCTTTTGGAGATTTTTCCCTCTTAAAAAAGAAACACTAAAACTATATAAAATTACGAATTTGTTAAATACAAATTAAATAAATCACCATACAGAGAAGCATCTATGAAGTATCAAATGCGATGGTATAATGTGTACGTCATTCTATCATCTCACACATCTTATTAAATGTTAGAATACGCACCCTATAGAATGATCTAATTAGCAGATCCAATTAGGTTAAAGTAAAAATAGCGTCAAGAATTAACTGTCTAGTTTAAAGAAATTGAGATATACCATAGAGCTATCAAGAGTTTTATGAGATCGATGTTAATTTATAACTATGTATTAAGATGTAAATAATGTCAAGATTAATTAATCAATATAGGAGTATGTTCTTATGTGCAAATATTGCAACGTAAATTAATAAAGTGTAAACTGGTACGTGAAGATTGAATATTACTTATTCTAGTCAGCCTATGTACATATATTGGTTTTCAGTACTACCTTTGCAGTTGCTGCTATGTATTTTAGTACGTATATACATATATTTTATTCGAATGGCAGCTCATATAAAAAAATTCTCCCAACATCTAGTTTTTAGCGAAAAATAGAGAGTAGGGGTGGAGAGGCCGGGCATTTATTCGCATGTTGGATGCATCACGCATACCTCAATGGCATCGCTGCAATATGTTCCTCTTTATTTCACGCCGTACGGCTTGTGACATCTATCCTTTTCTAGCATCCTAATTAAAAATTTACGTTACGGTATATGCATTCATAGAAAACATGTTGTCAGTACTTGTTTTTATGAATATGAACTATCTGAACCGTAGTGATTAAAAGGATTGTAAACCGTAGGTTTTGATATAATCTGAGTAACAGCACTATCAATGGAAAATTACTTTCTTGACGATTTGTGCTAGATAAAACCGACTTAAGATAAGACTGACCAGTATATTTGATTAGTTCCAATAATTAAATTAGATACTCTAACAAATAGTATAAAAATATTGTGTAGATATCAGACAATGAACGCAATCAACAACAAGGTTTTTATGAATTGATTGCATTTGATGTCAGGTGATTCCATTTTTATTTCTATTCAGTTATTGAATAAAGATCGAGAACGTTAAGTTTCTGGTAAAGTTAAGGTAGCTGTTCTATCTGTCTTTGAACGTGATAAACTACAAATAAATTTCTGAATTGTTCATTATTTTATAATGATGATTAATGGTTTTTTTTTAACCTAACATGAACAAAAATATTTATTACATGCAGACAATACTTACGTTTCTCGTTACTAAAAAAAGTAGGAAAATTGAAGGAACTCATGAAGAAAATAAAACTAGGAAGTTTAAGGAGATGGTTCTAAATAAACTGATTGAGTTATCCCATACAAATTATTTTCTAAGAATGTAATAGAAGAGAAGAAAAACTGTTATCAAAATATACAGACAGAAAACTGAGTTTTTCTAATATTCAAGCAGATAATGTTGAATATTAGAAAAAGAAACAAGACCTGAACGTTGTAGCATATGGTGGAAGCTATACATTAAAAAGACTATTACATTTTAGCACTACATACATAGTTATAACATCATCTCAGCAAAACTCAGTAGAAATTTCAGTAACACCTGTTGGTCAAGTGGTGTACACTCTAACAAATTTGGTAACCGTAGGTTGAGTTGCCGCATTTTTTCTCAGAGATAATGTCATAAGCTTCATGGAATTGAGGCTCGAAATATAGGGAAAGTTGCAGGAAATGCTGACTGCTGTCTGAAGTTTTTCTTTTCGGAGCTGAAGCCCTCTCCTCGAAATGCCGAACCCTCGAACTGATGGCTTGTTAAGATGGACTGTAGCAATTGCAATTTACATTGTAATGACATTTTAATAAATACTTCTTGAGCAGCAGTCATACTGTCATCTAACTAATAGAATGCTTTAATCACAAGTGCACATTTTGAACTCATTCACAGGTCGATGTTTGGCATGTAATTGTCTACCTATGGAATGATTCCTACTTTTATACATACATATAATATGTGCTTTTGAGAGCTACTACTTTCAAAGTTTTTCGTTTTTCTGTGCTACCCAGGAATCATCCTCTTAAATCGCAGATATTTCAAGGTCACCTCAAGAGTTTTCAACACCTTAAATAATTTAGTGCTATACACAGATTTAGAGAAGTGAAGTAACGATTTTAAGTGCGCCTAAATTCCACGAGTTCTACCATAGATTTGTAAGATTTTTAAAATAATCTTAACAATTCTGGAGCAGCTGATAGGCACAAGAAATATTTTAGGATGCTAAATGCAGTAGAAGTGCTGTGTTTGCTCCAACAATTATATGCCCCTTATCAGGTTAATCCGTATAATCCAAAAATTATTTGGGCAATGATAGTACAACAGCATTTGTAGTTGTAAATAGTGTTATTCGGGTGGTAAGAACCACATAATTCAGTATATTCAGATTTTTATATTATCTTGATGCTTCGATAAAAAACTATATGCTTCTACCTGAAATTTTGATATTTTTATCTATGGCTATCTATTCCTTGTGGCACTACAGCTACAAGCCGTGCTGTATATTTTTGTGCATGTAAATGCGCGTTATATCTTTTGTCTATAACATTATTTTGCTGTAAGTAAAATTCGTATCTCTGATCTTTCATTGCCAGAAATCGCCTGCTCTATGAGTGCAACCACGGGGTCTGTGAATTTATTAGCTGAATCTAAATAATAAATAGATAAATAGCGGATAGCGAAAGATTGAAATAATGTATCTAATGTTTTCCATATTGAATAATAACTACAACAACGTAATTAATGGTTAATCTAAAAGGTTCTGAAAACAAAAACAAAGGAGGGTTACTAGAACATCAATTATCACTAAACATAGTACTCACTCTAATAATTGTTAATAACCAAACTATGCAGAATTTTGCGTCAATATATAAAAAGTTTTACGTATGGAACTACACTCAGGGCCAAAAATCACCGGACGTTTATTTCATAAAAAGGAAGATTAGTTAGTTAGAGTTTTTGTGGGTTGTACAATTTAAAATGCATCAATTTGTGACCATTTTGTTACCATGGATACGTGTAAACAAGTCATTGTTATGACATACGCCATTTAATTGTAGAAAGTCATAATCACTGCAGAATTTGTGTCTGCCTTTTTATTCTTTATTATCACTATTTGTTTAATTTTTACGTGTTATCAGTGTTTTAAGTGTAAGACGGTAGTCACAATTTATGTATCTTGTGCCTAGAGGTACCATACAGGATGCCTTAAAACGTTTTAGAGAGACGCAAGAATACACCAGGAGACCAGCTTTGGGTCGTCCGCGATGCATAACGCAAAATGAAGTCAATTCTTACGGAGCGCAACCTGCCAACTACGATGGTGGCCCAACGGTTTATTAACATTCATGGACGTCCAATATTGGCCAAAACAGTTAGAAGAAGGTTGAGAGCAAATGGCCTGATGTCAGCTAAACCTGCAATCGGTCCCAGATTACTAAGAATGCATCGCATCGAAAGATTGCGCTTTGCACAGAATCATAGAGCCTCGAGAAATGAACAGTGGAGCTGTGTTCCGTTTACAGACGAATCCCATTTCAATTTACGCTCACCTGATGAACGTGAAAAAATGTGGGGAAGGGGAAGGGAACGATATTCGCAGTGCTGCATTTCCGAGAGATCGTCATTTGAAGATGGTGGAGTAATGGTTTGGGCAGGAGGGGGAATGAACGCTCGTACGGAGTTGGTTTTTATAGACGGAAATTTAGCAGCTGCAGCAGGTACATAAATAAATGTTTGGCGAATCATGTGATGCCATTTGGTCCATATATAGGCAATAACTTTCTTGTAATGCACGACAATGTGGGCGCGCATTATACCACAAATTATCTGCAAGAAGTGGGGATTCGCGTTTTGCCGTGGCCAGCAAGGAGTCCTGACATTAATTCAATTGAGCAGTTATGGGACATGTTGGGGCAGCGTATTAGGAGGCGGCAGAGACCATCGGAAAACTTACAGGAGTTAAGGGAACACTTCTAGAAGAATGGGAAAAGATTCCCCATGAAGCCATTTCCAACCTGATTCAAGGCATGCCAAGACGCGTGGATGCAGTTATCCAATGCCGAGGGAGTAACACGCGTTACTAAAAATGTGATTTCAATGTTACAAGTGTTTACATCCTAAAAGAAACAAGATGTTATGAATAGATGCTGGTTTAGCTGTCATTGAGATATTTCATTTCAATCACCTTACCTACTTACGAAAACTAATTCATACTTAGTGTTTTTTTTTTTCAATTCGAGTGCAGTAAGTAATTATTACATACTAATTTTCAGGGCTATGACTCGAGGACGTGTTTGTTTATTTTATTTGATACAGAGTGCTAAGTTTTATGTTATTTATTTTTTTAACTAATAAATATCATTAACATTTTGGTTTGTTTTAATCATGTCTCACTTTTTTATTAACTGTTAATTATGAGTTTAAATTATTTAATAAAATTATCACTTATTAATGTATGTAGTACGTAGTATAAGCAACAAATAACTTGATATCATTGTTAAAGCTTGCAATGAAAGATAAAATTGAAGATATTGCTATGACGTTTATATACTAAACACAATCATGTACAATATTTCCTATTATCTCATGCGGGAGACTTATTAAGAGCTTTTATTCATGCAGGCATTGTTTGATAAACTAAAAGAAAAAATGTTAATTAAATTGGAAATTATTAATTCTCACATTCCTGTACGAGATAGTTATAAACGTGATAATATGGAGAGTGCATGAATTTGTGCTAATTTCAACGCACCACGACTAGTTTGGGACCAAATATTGAAACAAAAGTATTCGACATGCCTTGGTTTGGTTATGCGAAATTAATGAATTTGTCGTCTAATAGATTTGCACTTTCTTCAACGGTATTTGCAAGAAATTATTTCCTTTCAACGACAGTAGGAACAAGGTAAAGTGATATTTGATACGTTGTTGTTTGTTTAACATTACATTCACCACTACTGATAGATACCACGGACAAGCTACAATTATTGAGAACAGAAACAATGATGCACGTTTTTAGAATTTTTATTCTAAATATTCATTTTAAAGTAGTTGCCATTACAATAATGCACTTAACCATTCTCTCCTTCCATAATTTAAAAACTTTCAACCAGCTGTCTTTAGGGATTCTATCAAAAAAAACTTAACGGCGATCTCAATCTCTTCTTCTGACTGGAACCTTTTTTGGTTCTCAAGGCAAACAATTTTCAACGTACCATTTAGCGGTAACTATCTTCTGATCTTCTAATTTACTTAATTGCGGCCACCAAACCAATACACTGCGTACTTAACTTTATTCATTGCTCCACCATCATAGGGGTTTCCTCATCTTAATGTCTCCAAACCCGCCTTTCTTGTCGAGTGGAAACATCAAAAACGGTATGTACGTTTCATCGCCAGTTACAATTTTAGATATAATTTGATGGCCTCCAGCATTTAACACATCTAAAGTTCGTTGGCAAACTCTAACAAATTCTGCTTTTTGCAAATCTATCAGGTAATCGGATACAAACCGAGTTACAACCGTTTTCAAATGTAAGTGATCGTCCAATATTGATTTCACTTGCGAGTATCCAATGCTCAGATTAGACTCTATCATTGCATATGTAGGTAATGCAGTTGTCCTCTTCCACCATATTCTTCATCGCAGGAATGTTTTCGGCGTTAACAGCAGTTAAAGGAGGGGCAGCTCCTTTTCTATGTACCACCGACTTGTATCCTCGTTCAAATTCTTTGTACCATCTATAAACAGTAACCAATGATGGCGCGAGATCCTCAAATGCAAGATTTTAAACTTCCATTTTGTCGATAGCAGAATCTAACAAAATTGGGAAAATATTGAAATGTCTGCTACCTAATGATTATAATCTGTTACTGTGACTAATTGTATAGAATAGTCAATTTATTATGTAGTAAAGTTAACAGTTATAAGAAGTCTGGTATAAATAATATACTTATACATATAACTTAGCGTCCGTATGTGTTGGTGGTGAAAGAAAGTAGTGCAATTAGTAAATAAAAGATATCAATAATTCAGTACAATCAATGACCACTTTAATAACTATAAAAGTTAAACAGCACTTGTGTAAGCTTATCATTGCTAGATATCAATAAAGTAATCATATCAAAAGGTTGCATAGTTGAAAGAGAACAAAACACAAGATGAAATACCTATTAAGTGAAATAAGTGTATTTGTTTGACCTGACTTACCTTTGTTTACTACTTCATACTACTAAAATTTTTAATTACTTTTCGAATAATAAAAATCTTTACCATGCAATATGTGATAAACCTCAGTCTGATTCCGTATAATTTATTCTCTTAACTGCTCTTAACTTCTTAACATTACATTAAAAGAACATTGCAGATAGGATTAATTATCGAACTCTATGGAGCAATCCACATTACCCAGTAAATTTTGATATTTTTTAAACAGAACACAAGTGCTATAATCGTGATTTGCACTAGAGATATAGCATCTACACAATTTCCAACGTAGCATGAAAATATTTGCGCAGAGACCTTGGTCACACAAGTATATAAACATCAGAATACACTTCTTATTGAATTAATTACTTGCTTATTGTTTGTCAACGTCTTATCGATAGCATATATGCGTTGCAAAGAATTTAAGTTAAGTATTTTTGTAGGAATTACTCTGTGTCGTTATACAACTTGATCATCATAATCTCACAGCATAATCTCACGATTATTAGCTTTAATAGTTACGCGAAATGAATAATTTTTTAATTTAAAATTATCTTATTAAAGAAGCTAACATTTGATTTATTTATTATAATTTTATTCGCTGTTGGGGGCCGATAGGCTACTCAGCGAGCTGACTGTGAACTATTGTGATTACATTTTAGTACTACTAAAGCAGTTAAATATTTATTTTATTTTTTTTCCATTTATCAGCTAAGAAAGTTACCGAACTATAAACCCACCATTTTTTTATTTTAATTCGGCCACCAGGACTAAGTTAGTCAAGAAAAAATCGGAAATCAGAACAGTGACGTAGGTTAATACGTTGCTTTAACTCCCACCCATTTTACTAAATCCTTTTACGTTAGCATTTACAATGCCGGATAATATCGGCAAAATGTCGTTACATTTAAGGACCCCATTTCATCGTTTTGCCTTTGCCCAATTTCAACTAGTTTTCAGCTTTTCATGTAGACTTATTTATCGAGTAGAACAAACCAATTCTTCCATAAGGTGTTTCATTCCACACCGTTGATATTTCAATTTTCGGTATACCGCAAGGGTCCAGCCTCGGCCCTTTGTTGTTTATATTATATGTAGAGGGTCTTCTCTGCAGTCTGAATTGCTCCGTACTGGCTTATGCCGATGATGTAAAGATTTATCACACCATTGCTACTGTAGATGATGCAAAGTTTCTGCAAATAATATAGACCGACTGTCGCAATGGTGTTCACTTAATATGTTGAAGCTGAACGTGGCTAAGTGTCAAAACTAAGGTGATTAATGTTGCTTACTCTATCAACGATATAATTTTGTCTAAAGCTGACAATATTAGAGACCTGGGCATTGTTTTTGACAAATGTTTAACTTTTAAGAACCATATTGACAGCATCTACTTCAAAACGGTTTGGGATTTATTATTAGATTGATAGAATTGTAAGCACTTCGACAATCTAACAACGTTGAAGACCCTTTATTATGCTTTCTTTGAGGATTGCTTGGAGTACTGTTCTGTGGTTTGGTCACCGTATTATAGATATATCTCATCAGCTGATTGACAATTGACTGTGTTCCACGATGATTTTTAGAGCACCTGTCATTTAAGATTGATTGTCAATATCCCGCAATGACCCTGACTACAATTTGACACACAGTTCGTTATACTATCAAAATTTGTCGTTTTCGGTTGTTCTTTTTTGGCAGGGCTTAAATACAAATGATGATTTGAATGTTGATAGAGATTTTATACAGTTGACGTACTGTCATACACGCTGCTTTTGCGTATGTAGAATAAGTCAATCAAATGGATGATTTGAAATAACAATTATGATGCCAACATTTGTGACTTTTCTTTGATTGAACCGAAATATCGTATCAAGTTTTCAATTTGAATGCATTGGTAGCTCACAATCACTTCCTTTCAACAGTTTAACCACAGAGGGAATGTCTAGATATGTCAGTTTGTAGTACCCTTCGTTATTGAAAGTATTTGGACGTGATTTGTTGGTACACGTCAAATCATGAAGTTTTGTCTTTCTGATAAACAAAAATACAACAAAAACTGCTCGGAGAATTTTTACAGCGGTTTACATGCCTTTACAGTCATGAAAATCACATTTGCAACCCAACTCGTGCAACACTAGTGAACGAACTGAAAGTTTGCTGACATTTTTTTATTTCTTTTTCAACCGCGTCAGCCTTTTCTGAGAGTTTTCTAGATTCTCAAAGGTACTCGACTAGGTCGACTTTATCGTGTTGTATAAGCTTGGGAAGTATGGGGTGAATGGTGCTGTGTTGGAGTAGTGTTGGGTAGATAAATCTGACTTAAGTATTTAGTTTGGTGTGTTGCGATTTCCAAAATTAAAATCATTTTCTGGAAAACCGGTAATCATTAATGGATTATTTAAAATGCCCATGAGATTAGTGACTAAAGCGGGGTTAGTGGGGAACTTCTTATCAATAAATTGAAAATCGTGGATTTACGTTTCTCCAATCTACATTCAATATTTATTTTAGATATTTATGTTTGTGTTTTATTTTTGTATATTTATGTTGATATACATATGATAGGATGAATTTATAAAGCGATTTGTTTAATTTTTAATATATTTCTTCACATAACAGATTGTTTAGTTTAAAATTTCAAAGTATCTAATAAATCTTTAATATTAAGTAATTATCTTATAAAGTTCTTTTTATATTTTCTTTTGTTTTTAGAATAGTTAAAGAACCTAGAAGACTGATTAGAAAAAGTGGCAAATACAACGTCTCAAGACACGAAGAAACCGAAATATGGGATAAATATCTCCGCGATTTTTGCAATACGCTTGTACATAGTAGATGGAGGTGGACCGTTATAGCAGCCTCTTCCTCGTTTGTCTTAACCTGGTTACTGTTTGCTGTAATTTGGATGTTGATAGGAAACGCAAATGGAGATGCCGAGCTAACGAACGATAAACTCAAATGCTTTATAGGAGTTCAAAGCTTTGCCGGTTATTTTATGTTAAGTTTGGAGACTCAAGTGTCCATTGGCTATGGTAGTAGATCTTTGAATGACCATTGTCCGGAAGTGGTTTTTCTGCTGTGTTTGCAGATCATCTTGGGTGTTGCTATTTGCGGACTGACAGTCAATATAGTGTACATTAAGATGACGAAATCTCAGAATAAATACTCGAAGTTATTTAGTAAACACGCTGTTGTAAGTAATTTTTTTTATTTATTATACTTTTCTCATCACGTTTCATTAATTTGGACCCATTATTATTTGCATGGAAAATTACATTAAATAAAATCGAACGGAGGATTACTATTGAACTTTCTCGTCTGCTTGAAAATGGGTTTTTATATGTTGTCGCTTTGTACAAAGTGAACGATTGAGTTTTCGGTATGAATTCGCTATCAACGTAATTCTAAACTTCATGCCATAGTTTTTTTATGCAATTATATCCATTTATTAGAGCAATTAAGATAAGTAGGGATATAAAACTAAGACCTTATTCAGCACGTGATAACCGTTAACTACGAGAATAATAAAATTAAAATGTCGAGAAGTATCTAATAAGTTACATAATGGTGGTGATGGTTATCGCATTACGATATTGAATATGCCGAGAAAATCAACAAGTATACATCCGTTTCCTTAAAGACATATTCATTTCTGTCATTTGAAAGTGTTTCCATGTGTGATAACCACCTGTGTGATAATAACAAACCTTAGGTTCCAAAAAATGTTGTTAACTTTGAGGATATTCTAACGGAGAACTTTATACTATAAAGATGAAGGTACTTACTGGCCATGTACAGGTTGAGCCAGAAGAGAGAGTGGGATTTAACATTTAAATAACTTTGTTAGTTGTAAACCAATATCATTGATACTCCATACAGTCAATGACTAACATATGGAGAAAATATATTGAAAACAACATCCTTTAAATTACTCTATTTATGGCCTTGGGCGTGCCCTTTTGATTGCATTGTTCATAACAATGGTGTGAGAAGTTAATGCTAGAATTTCTGCACGGATATTGGCCTTGAGCTGTTTAAGTGTACGCGGTTTGTTCACGTACACACGTTCCTTGAGATATCCTCACAGGATGTAGTCGGGGGCCGTAAGGTCGGGAGAACGTAGCGGCTTCAGGAGGTTCATTGTCACTTTGACTGTATGGGGGGTTGCCCCTTCAATTCTTGGATGTAAATCGCATAATTTTAGCGCAGTTCGTGGTCCACAGATTTCAGGTTGTGCACTAACTGTATTTTGTGCGAAAACATCTTTAATTCATTTTTTATAATTCTTATTGATGTTCGGTACCCAATTACCTAGAACGTCGTGTCGTTAATGTTTCCTGTTCGTTTTCGATATTGGCTGACTAAGTATGTAACTCTTTCAATGTTGTTTGAACCGTTTTCCTGTAGCCGTGCCATTAGCTTCCGAATCATCGGCGCTGAGGGTCCTTGTCTGATGTAGAAATGGTTGCGGCCTTTTCGACTATTTTTAGTCATTCTTCTTTGGTCTAAAACCGTTAGCAAACAAGATATTTACATACATACCTTGTACGAAAGATTTTAATATTTCTCCAATTAAAAGACGATTATTTTCAGTTCAAACATATTTACATTAAAAATTCATGATTGCTTCAATGCTATACATTTACATAGACATAGATAAATATGTACATATATGTATGTAGAAGCATTCTTGATATATGATGGTATTGGCGTAGTCCGTTTTAATGTCTTTGATATTAAATCAAACTTATCCAAACTGAATAAACAGATTTAAATTCACTTGGACTAGTTTCCACTTAGTGATATTATTGAGTTCCTGTTGAAAATTTGCAACTAGAACAGTTTGTTGCCATTCATGCCACAAACCTCCTTTTATATTTTTCTGTAAGAACTGGAAAATATTGAGAGCGTATGACCAACCCCCACTGGTCCTCTGAGGCTGCTTTAGAGTAGGAGTATTTTTTGGATGGTTTAGTTGACAGATTTACAAGTATCTACTTCTTGTACTTGTTACTATAAAATGATGTATACACCCCTGGAATTGTTGTACTAGGTCTTCCTCCTTTTGTAACACTTTAAATTTGTATATAATAACTCAAAAGTATTGAAACTGTAGTTTGAGGTACATGAGAATTCACTTGTATTTGATTGGCCTATTTTTTTTAAGATTTACTTAATCAATTTAGACATACAACTTATCTCCATATGAATACGATTTATCCAAGAATACATATGTACACATTTTTTGTGGACCCCCCCATAAGTTTTGCAACTAGTTGACATCTTTGGGAGTAACTTATGTTATGTTAAGTTTCTTACCATACGGGCACCATAGATTACAATTAGACGGAACGTAGTATCAATTGATAACTTGACCTTAACAGTAAAGGAGAAATGCCAGAGATAATAGTACAAAACGTCAGCCTGGTATCTAAAGATTATTAGAAATATTCCACGAAGAAATCTTAGGAATTTGTAGATTGCTTGAACAAGTTCTATAAGATTCAAAAACTATAAGATTTCAAAAACTGCATCGTTGCTAGTTTACTCTGTATACAGGAGTATTGTCGCCATAGTTCAGTTCAGTAGTTGAGAACATAGGTTTTCATATGGTGGCTAAATACATTAGCAAAAGGAGCGTAGACGGTTGAAGACTGCACGATAAATATCTTCAATTTCTTGTATCAGTACATTTAATTTAACTGCTTGTTCTTCACCCGTCAGAAAACCAACTAATTTCAACGATAATTTAATCAACCCGAACAGTCCAATATTTCTTTATTATGTAGGTACTTATATAATAATAAACGAAATTAAATGTGCTCAAAATACAAAGCTTTGTATCAAATGCTAGCCTCTAGTTAGTTAGTTTTCTCTTTATTTACAGATATGTCGTAGAGATGGCGAACTTTCTTTGATATGTCGTGTTCGTGATGAAGATTCTAGGCACGCCATCGGTACGAGCATAACAGCTTACATTCTGAGAAAAGACAAAGCGACAAGCGAACCCTACTTGGAGAACATACCGCTGGAGCCGTACGGTTTTCTGATATGGCCTCTCGAAATTGTTCACAAAATAACCCCGACAAGCCCGTTGTGGGATGTGTCTTCCTACAATCTCCTATCTGATAAGTGAGTATTGAGTTATTTACGATCTAATATAAAGCTAGCCGGATGAACTTAAATTCTTCATAAACACCAATTGAGGATGAAAAAATATTGTAAATAAATATAAATGTGTCATTATTTATTTAATAGAATATACTTCTTAATTAGTTTTAGTATTATCATAATAAGTATATATCACGCTAATTCCATGTCGTAAAGGACACAGATACATATATTAAAAGTATTTATCTGATATTATCTAGCATACTTCTTGAAATTAAGAGGCGCCTTTTAGTTTAGGTTTTGTTTACAATGCGTATTGTTTAAAAACATTTGAAAAAAATAGGCCAGTATCACATTGAAGTTGCTGTTGTGAAACTATTGAGAGATTCATTATTATGACCTAGTTTGACAAAATACAAGATGCCCCGTTTCGTTCAAACGTAGTATACCTACATAGAATGTCCTACATTGATTCACCTTAATTATACATATGTGCTGTGTATTTATTATATATTTTAATTAAAATTTGAGGGCACTTTGCTGGAATTATGAAGACTTTATTAAAAAAACAGTTTCTACGAAATTTGATCTAAATTTCTCAAATCTCCTTTGTGGAATATGACAATTTTAACGTCTTCAAGGCTATTCTGATCTCTGTTAGCATCATGGATAGAATTTTCAACAAAACAAAAAGTTAAATGATATTAAAGGCTTCCATGGCCCGAGTCTCTATAATGAGGGTTTCCGGGTGTTGACCGTGTCATGGTTAGTAAAATATGTACAGTACAAAATAAAAAAATAAATGCACAAGATATACAATAAACTCGACGTCGTCAGAAGGTTTTCGCCTCTAGCGTGGTTGATACGTCGAGTTACCGTGACCTTCTGGCACCCACCCAGTTAACCTCTTTGCTTCTGAAGAAGTCGCTTACATTAGTGGCGGAACGTCGAGTTTATTGTATATATTGTGCATTTATTTTTTTATTTTGTACTGTTTATATTTTACTAACCATGACACGGTCAACACCCGAAAACCGTCATTATAGAAAACAAAAAGTCAATCACAAATACGAATATAGTAAGTAAATCAAAAGATATTTAAAAAAGTTCTAAAATAATGAAAATATAATAAAAAATAATAAGCCTAGCCAATTTGCCACCAACCCTTGACGTAAAGTACAACATTTTGCTGTTATTAAAATTTAAGCAATGGAAATAATAAAGAAACAAGAGCGAAGAAGCCAATGTCAATGTGCTAAAACCATTTTGAATGTTTATT
The DNA here is from genome assembly GCA_004785975.1 of Popillia japonica. Lineage (NCBI taxonomy): Eukaryota > Metazoa > Arthropoda > Insecta > Coleoptera > Scarabaeidae > Popillia > Popillia japonica. The sequence continues at coordinate 16,289 of SMLS01068082.1, forward strand.
CTCGAATTAGAAATGATTTACAAAAAGGGATTCACTATTGAGTGTTTTTAGATCCCAAAAAAGAAGTGCATAATTTGGAAGACCAAAAATGCTATCTAAACTGATTTTCTAGATATCTACATGAATTAATCATATAGTAAGCAGACATTTATGGTCTCCTACAGTTAGTCAAGATTATTGTAGTTCTCTACCGTTTCAAGAGCGAGGAACCCTAAAACACTATATATTTTTTGGAGATTATTGAGTTTACTTTTTTGTTAGACTTCGTGTCTAGAAAAATCTATTTCAGTTAGTCGTAGCAAATCATATTAAATCTCTTACAGCATAGTTGCTAAGTTTTTACTATTCACATTTCAGAAAGCCCAAAACTCTGCCAAATTGCCTGATTTAAAAGTAGTTCTGAGCCTGTCAGCAACTGCAATACCAATAAGCCGTCCAATATGTTTTATCGTTAGGGTTTGATAAAATTTTTTTATTGCGACCCAGGATTGATAGCATCTTTCTCAAGTTCTTCGGTCTTTTTCTCGTCTTAGAAAGTTTGTAATTGAAAGAATGTGGCTCCTGTATAATCAAATGAGAAGCCGCATAAGAAATAACTTATTTCCCGAGGGGCACATCAAAACTTTCTCGAATATACCTGTTATACTTCCTCGTCATACAAGAGTGAAGTGAACTGGTGTCTATGTAATTGTTTCTCAAAACTTAGCAAAAATTTGTGAATTCAAAAGCATTCTAACTCCCTCATCCAAAACGGTTTCAACTTACATTTTTTTCTATTAGTAGTTGTTGTCCTTGAATAATGTAATTACTACGAATTTCTAGAATGATATTTCTAACATGTGCAATGAGCGAACTATAGGAAGCAAAAAAGTTGAAAATGTCTTCTCTAGTATGAGTCTTTAAATGTTGCTAAACTAACAATTATTCTTCTGCAGAATTGCTGTAACTACATTGATTGGCACTCTAGATCTAATGAGCTGTTGTGAAGAAAATTAAAACAAATTACACACTGGTCTTTCGGAGCGCTGGAATGCCAAACACAAACAAAACCATATGACAGATATTTTTGGAAGTAATTTCTAATTTTCTTAATTGAAATATGAACAAAATTTAAAGTTGTAGGCACTGGCTCCTTGCTGTTATCGGAGTTATTCATAATACATGAATTATATTGTGCAAGAATAAAGGCTCCAAGAAATCAAATCGCTTTCTACATTCTTTCCCTACTTTTATAGTAATTATTGTTCTGTTTCGAAGTTCCAAATCTTGTTGTTTTACGTTTGTTCTCTTCAAAGATTTTGGGGGATTTGAGGAAAATTTTTGCCAACTGATATACTTAATTTCCTTCTATATCTAACCGTTATATACAAATAACAGCTCAGACATATTAAATATTTTAAACACTTTGCCGGATATTCAACCCTGTTACTGATTTTAAAACAATTTCCGAATCATTTTAACTAAAACTGACAACCACCTGGTTGGCACAGCTCCTTAATATTTGGTTACAAAAAAAGAGAAGGTAGCACAATGTCGTTTTTATTTATCATTCGCAAAAGGCAAGATTTTGTAAGATCAAGCAACTAACCTAGAACAAACCGAAACAGATCATTTCTAACAATTAGGTTTTAGAAAAAAAAACAAGGAGGAAAGAGATTTGTTATCAATTTCACGAAGTGTGCATTTTAAAAAGCTGTTACTTTGGAACAATAAGTAAATAAAGTGTTGAATTTAAAAAATGTAACTTCACACACGTTATAGGTATGTATATGTTCTTTTAAGTATACATGATCAATGACCGAATTTTTGGAACAGTATCGAACACATTTAGAATATCCTGGATCAGCTTTTATGATTTTAAATTTTAAAAAAGAGAAAGCTAGCGGCGGCAAAAATTTTTGAACAATGATCAAAATGTTTGAATGTACGAAGTATCTATTAATGTTTAAATCTTCTTCATAATCTGTTTTAAAGGATCGAGCATATGTATACTATTATGCAGGGGAATTTTTGAACAGTGCATGTCTTGAGCTATTGTGTAATTTGATAAATACAATATATGTACCTACTGAAAGTACTTATGCATTATATCTATTCTCTTTTTTGTAGGTTCGAAGTAATTGTAACGCTTCAAGGTACATCTCCAACAACGGCGCTTTGCTCAAGAACGCGTACTTCTTACACCAGCTCGGAAATTCTTTGGGGTCACAAATTCAAGAACTGCATCAAATATGTCAAGAATGAAGGATCATACGCGGTAAATCATAAATACTTCAATGTCACCGAAGAATACTCTACGCATCTTTGCAGTGCTAAAAGATTTGTAGAAGTATACAGCTCTCTGTCTCCAACTCCCGTATCCAGAAATTATCGCTTCAAACTAAATATAATGTATAACACAAATCAGCGCAGAGGAACGTTGATGTCTATAGAAACGATGGAAGGAGGCAGTAAGACTGACGAACAATCGTCGAAATCTTCTAAAGATGATAGTAATAGTATTGGTAAGGATAAGACGAAGGAAACGGTGATTGAAGAAATTAGGAATCGATCACCTCGGGAGAGACCCTCAACTTTAAGTTTACCACCAAGTTATACTAATGCAACATCGCATAGTTGTAATATTGATATGTCCAATGCGGAGATTATCGCAGAACGTTACCCGAATTATTCGAAAAAAGATTGGGAAGACTTAGATTACCTAGCGAATCATCTTTGGATGAAAGAAGCGGCATCGTTGCCGCTTATTAATAATGATAATCAGGATGAATATCTTACAGCGAGAAAATTCGGATCAGATCTTCAACACTTAAAAGTACATCACCCTATAAAGCATTCAAATGGTAGCAGGAGTATAGTAAATAGCCATAGAGGATTTGATGGGGAAGATTTCATTTTCGAAAATAATATTTCTGCAGATGAATCCAATATGTCGTTATTTTCTACAGATTATACAAGAAGTGATATCAATATGACTACCGACCATGAGTTAGATATTATGCTCAAGACAGTGGAGGATTATCTTGAGCAGAATTCAAGTGGTAGTAGGAGTATAACCAGTTCTCCGTTTCCAAAAACTTCGAGATGAATGGAAAATACGCTCCTCCTAAAGATGGTGTAATACTCGCAGCAAATGTAAATATTGTTATGGTTTGCAGATAATTCGGGATAATTGTAGTGTAGCTGCAAAATAATGGATGGAATATTGATTTTTAAAACTGCGGTGGTAGAAAAACTCTGTAGATTAAACTTTTGGAATCTTTATTCGAAAATGATCTCGTAGGGGCACGACTGATGGTAGTACATTTACCGAAATGAGTTGTCATGCGTAGTAGCTATACTATTTTGATAAAATATTGCTGTATGATTAAATCCTCTTTGTCTTGAAAACTCGAAAAGTGTTCTTTATAGGTTTTACTAAATTGAATCTAATGAATTGAGTGTTGTGACATATGTGATAGTTGTACTAATATTAAAGCAGTGTACTTGTTAGATTGTATTGCGGTTGTAAAAATGTTAAATTAAACATCAAAGATTTAGGAAATAATGTAGTAGGTAATATTTATTATTTGTGTAATTTTTTTTGTCTTTAATTTCAAAAATGACTACACTTTCTTGGATATTTTTGGAAAAAAAGGTTACACTTAAAGGTAGCAGTTACTAATAAAACAAACTTGTTTTTTGTGAATTTTTATTTTTAATAAAGAATACAAGAAAAAGTTTTTTAGCAAAAGAAATACAAGTAAATTCCAATAACTTCAAATACCGCAACTACTAAATTCCGTATTTTCACTAGTTTCGGCTCTATAATTCGTGGAGATTATCTAAACTACGTACTCCTATGTACGCAACATTCTCGTCAATTAAGCATCTGATGGAAGAATTCTTCTAAGAAGATGGTTTATGTTAACTGTTCGTCTTCATCCTCAATGTATTCGTTGGTGGAATTCCCGTCATTGGTCAGAAATGAAACTTCTTCTAAACCTTTGTCATCATTTTTTGAATATTTTTCGTGTTCATCCAGTTTCACTTTAGAAATTGGACCAAGAGGAGATGTGCTGTTCTACATCTAGAGTTGTTTGCATTGACCAATTTTACTTACAGGTCAACTTATTGTTATGAATATATTCTGGCAGTAGGTCCGACTAACGAAACAATACGAAAGACAAATTTTTTAACGATTCCAATGATACGATAAAGAAAGCCACTGAAATATGGAAAACTGCAAGATTATCACAGTCTTCCTAAATTTTTATTTCACCTGGATCACTAGTTATTAATCAGGAACTGTGTATGCAACTGAACTTACTAACCTCATACAAAGTGATAAGTAGGTAGGTAATTCAGTTTTTCGTAAATAATTTGCTTTATTATTTTAGTGTGTGCTATTCTTGCTTGCATTTTTTTATGTTTTATACAGAATATATGAGAAATAATTTTTTAAAAAGCGTTTTTTCTAATTTTGAAAATTTTCAGAAAAGGAGAAATCTAACTGTCAAAAAAGTGTAAAAAAATAGTTAAATCACAAAAAATACTTTTTATGAAAGTAAGAGCGTTTGTGTGTTTCGTAAGAGAAGTAATAACCAACTTTCAATTCAACGTCATTAAATTTATTGGCAACTAGAAAAATATTTTAAATTCTAAATAAAAAGATTATTAATACCTATACATATAATAATAATCCTATAGTTTGGCATCACCGTCATCGTCCTGGCAGTGGCAGAGATCTTTTTGATCGACATCATTCTCATCATCTTCATCATAATCGGGAAGTTGTTCAGAGATTTTTGACGAAATTGGCGATAGCCACAAGTGCTACAAGTAATTTATGGAGACTTACAACTTCTTTACCTTTAATTTGGCGATTTATTGGTACCTCGGGTGTTGTTATCATTTCCATTTTTTTTCCTTTCTTCGGTAATGTTTGGTATTTGCTTCCAAAGTCAGCGTTTCTATTTTCTTCTATTCTTTTAAAACGTAGTCGTTTAGCATCGGAGATCGCACTAATTTTGTTCAAGCATTATAATGCTTCTTTAAAATTATAGATTTTCCAGTCTTGGCCTAATTGAAACCTCACCGAATTGCAATTATATGTCCCAATATTTACCGGGCGATTTTAAAATACTGCGAGGACGTATTATTTTCTCAACTCTTCCTAAAACACGGACTACCGGAAGGTATTAATGCCCACGATTAAGGAAACATAATCTCATGGACTTTAATATTGGTGGAGAACAGACATTCAGATCATAAGCATGTAGACTATGTGGCTATTTTTATTTTGACCGCCACACCCTTCGGTGTGTAGTGAAAGTTCTGTTATATGGTCAAGAATTTTTAGTTTGGTGAATGTCAAAAACAGCAGAGCCAACTTCTCTAGATCCTCGCCCAGCCTGTTTTTCAAGACACATATAAAATGTAAGAGATATACTAGATATGTATGTCTGATACATAGAAAGCGCAAAACTATAGTTGTAGCGTATAGCAAGCATCTTCGATAGGAACTTGTAGAGGGGAACTTGTACTTGTTGTAACTCGAAGCAATAAGAGATTCTGTAATCTTTATGTTCCTTTTGTAAAGTGTAATAACTTTTTGCTCCTTACTTGTGAATTCGTAACTCTATCAATAATCTTGTTCTTGCTTGGGCATCGGTGCATAGCGTTTGGTGGTACAAATTTTACCACCCTTCTGTTTTGGCCTCTTGGTTAAATATCTTTTCCTCTTGCGACTACCCCTATAAGTCTTCCCTACAATATGTTTCTACTCCATTTTTAATATTAAAAGTAGTTCAAAAGCCATCTGCATTCGAAATTAGTTGACACAACTCATTTTGAATGGGCAAAATGCATTTTGAAAGGCTGCTCCTCATATGTAATAATAATAATAATAATAATAATAATAATAATAATAATAATTCATGCCTTAGCATCCCCCAACAGCTTGCGCCAATTACAGGGGGCATCGGCTGGCCATGAGTTATTATTACGCCTGCGGCTGTAGATCGACTTAAGATGTTATCTTTCCGCATTTGCCGTGGAATCTGGGAAACTACAGAAAACCAAATTCAGAAAGAACACACCGGGGTTCGAACCCGATACCACCGGACTATGAAGCGAGCGCGCAAGGCACTGCGCTACTCACCCGGTATGTAGTTATAGCAAGCCAGATTTAATTTTGGATGATTTAGCACGTGTATAAAAACGAATTTATAATATGCCGCTTCACATTAATTGTCTAAAGAATTATTACGTTTGATATTATATCGACAATCGACACGTATATTCATGGTGATTCAATTCTGATTTAATTGAAAGATACATTCTGCTTTTAGTTTACTTCATTTTTTTGTAACAGGTGCTATAAGATAACTTTAATACTTTCATCAACAATCTTTTTATTAGAAGTAATAAAAACGAAAGTAAGACATCCCCAAGTAAGTGTCTGCGAGGAGTTGATTCAGACATCCGGTTTTTTTGCGAGTTTGTTGTGAAAACTGATTTTAGCAGTTAGAAGGAGTTATATATGTTAATCGATCTAACTTGTCAGAGCGATAACACAAGTCGAACTAATCGACCTTGGCAAATATTGGATGAAGAAATCGCAACATTCAAGTCCACTCTCAGATTTATTACATATCAGTACTACTAAGTACATACATATACCTTTTTTGTTTGTGAAGATGTTTACCAACAGCCTCATCAAAACTTCACAACAACAGCCTTGTTTTTAAAACTAAAAGCTTAAGAGATATACGCTAGTGTGCGTCTATCATATCAATGTATGTATGTATATTCGTATGTATAGAATGTAGGAGCTCTAGGGGCAGCGCTCGCATTATCGTATACCTCATGATGAAAAATGTCTTAAGGGCATGTGCTCATGTTGAATAAACACAATATATCTCGCATAAAATGAATTAATTTTCCACTATTTACTACTCCAAATGGTAATGTTTGTTAAAGTTATAATCATAAAACTAATGAATGCAATGTAATGAATACAACTTCTTGTTTTTTTTCTTCTCTTCACATAAATTGCATTTTTTTTTAAACGAAAACTCCAAACTCTTAAACTTAATACAATAAAAAGGGATAATTACTCTCGATTTTAAATATTGGCAACACTTCCGAAACCACTTTGCGGAATTACCCGAGACCATCATCTCTGGCCTATACTTGCGCGCGGTCCCAACCTCTAATTAATGCACTAATTTCAGTCCATTTTGCTGCACGCCTATTCGCCGAGAGCGAAAATCTGGAACGCTTTAAAATGTTCGAAAAACAAGATTTAAAGTTTGAACCTCTTGCTTTCGAGGTCTTTCAACAAACCGGGCGACGTCTAATCTTAATTCCAAACAGGCGAACTCATTTAGCGAGAAAGAGGAGAGTTGCCGGTGGAGTTCCTATAGAGCCTTCGGCTTCTGTATAGCCTCTCTGAAGCTTTCCCGTAGTTTCAGCGTATTATGGTCTATTAGTTATACACTGCCCTTCAAAAGTTTCAGACATATGTTAAATAATTCTACACAAACTTGTAAAAAACTTGTTCTAAACTTGTGGTTTAGATGACATACGCAGTTTTTCCGTTAATAACTGTTTGGAAAGCATTATTGCATATATTACATTCAAATTTCTCAATATTATCCTTGCTAAACCTTTAAGAGGAAAATCTTAGGGAATTAATGGATGATGTAAATATTTCTTTCTAGTTGATCATGTTGTATGTTTTGTTGGGTTAAAATTGATCCATTCATATATATCATTCTAGATCCTAACTTTCGATATAATACTGTATTGACAAACCAGGTTATTGTTTTGCCGTGTTATTATATAAGAATTGTATAAGAATTTTAATTACAGTGCTTGGTCTTAATGAACGAAGTTTACCTATTTTATGCTTTCTTACTATCTGTGTTTGATTTGTTTGTTCCTTTGGTGAGGATTGAGGTTAGTAAAGCTAAATCCTCTTGGATAACACAGAACTTTAAAGCCTCACAGTACCGCAGAGATGATCCACGTGATTTCAGAGCCCGTAAATCTCCTGAGGATTAAGACTGAGAAACTTAAACTTAGAAATTCTATAGTTAAAAGGTTAAAGTGCTAAAAAATTGTTGACTTACTACCTATGGTGATTTAAACCCTCAAACTATTGTGGTTTGCATTTTAAATATCCACAGGGAAAGCTATACAACTGCATCTTCTTGATCGAAGGCTATTCATTTTTCTGATTTAGGCATTATGTGCCACATCTTCGACAATCTTGGAGAATTATAGTCATCTTTATGACTTCCTTTTCTATTTAGTTAGGTATTTAGTTGTTTGTCGAATTGTCAGGCTAGATTTAGGAAAGGGTTTAAGACTGTCTCTGGGGTTGCTTAGGCAAAATTTTCTAAATACGCAGGAAAGTAGTGTCGTGCTTTCCGAAAAAACGTGTGCACTTTTTGAAAATCTACTTTAGTTTTGAATGAAAATACAAAAGTATACTAAATAACAATAATGACATTTTGTCCGTAACTGACAGATGAATAATAAACCTAGTCGTGGCTTCCTAACACTCTTCTTATAGAACAAAATCAACATATTTTAAATGTCCTTTCTTACCGCAACAATCGCATACAGAATTTCGGTAGAAGCAGTGACTGCTCAGATGATTTCCTCTTCCACAAACTCGGCAACAATCTTTGGTTTGCTTCTCCATTTTGTCCTTTCCTGTGTGATTCGCTATTTTCCCGCAAGTCGAACTTCGCCATTTTGCTGATTCTTTCCCAGTTGACCTTGTAGCGCCGGAACCGGAAAATGGACGAACATGATGGCGCATGTTGAGCACCTGGTGCGAACAATATATGGTCGCAATACCACCATATATTGCGTAACCGATTCTCCTTTTTCTTGCCGTCGAAGTCGGAATTTATGCCGTTCTGATATTACGGATGGTGCCGGTTGCAAATGTTCTTGCACAATTTGTACCAGTTCTTCATATATTTTTTCTTCTGGCTTTAACGGACTGCACAAATCCCCCATTAATTCAAAAGTTTCGTCACCAACTACGGTCAATGACGTAGCAAGTTTTAAATTTTCTTCAATATTATTTACTATGAAATATTGTTCCAAACGTGCAATATATGTGCTCCATTTCTTTGATGTAGGAGCAAATTCTTTTATTCTTCCCACCGACATGTTCACGTATACTTTCAATTACTTTCACTATTTTATATTTCAATTTTAATTTTCCTCGTCGCCAATATTGTGGTGTTAAACAAACTAAGGTTCGACCCAGAATGAATCTTTATTTTAAAATAATACATAGAGCCAACAACATGTGTTACAATAGAAGATGATAAATAAAAAGTAATAATTCGCTATGCAATACATAGATGTATATACACTGCCGTACAAAAGTAAAAATAATAATATATCATAAATTCTAGTTGATTTACCACATCTAGGTGCTTCCGTTTTTTCCGTTGAGGTTGAGGTCTGCATGTGTCGAGTATTGTTGGTGCAATAGTGTCATCAGAGTCAAATTTACAAATCAATATTTACCTGAATTGATGTAGATTGATTTTGAGTTGGAATTTGGAACTCATCTAACAAAAGGTGCAATGGAAGTTGTTTCGGACTTTGCATGATATTATCATGGCTAAATTGTTAACGAATTTGGTTGGCATGAACTCGAATAAGTGTCGATGTCTAGTCAACACTTTGCACATGACATTACCAATATTTTCGATGATTTCGCCTTTAATCCATTTCTATGCGTTTGCTTTATATGTCTTAACCCTAGACCTTGTCCCCTGGTGTGTACGATCTAGGTTTTGTACCGTGTTTCATGTTAAATTCTTTTTCTTGACCAAAAGCATCTTCAGATTTGACTTGAGCCTTTTCCTTTGGTGGAAAAGGCATGTGGAATGTTGTCCTAAGTTCTGTTAGTAGTTTGTAAATAACTATACCTGCCCTGGTCAGATTTTTTGATATTTAGGACGACCATCCATAAACGGGAGTCGTACAGTACATAGCAGTGTGAGGATTATTCTCGGTGGTTCTTTTTTCAAATTAATGAATGATTGAAATCAATGAAACTATATTGTCAACAACCCTTTGTAAGAGATCAATAACTACTGCAACTAATGAAGTGACTAATAGAATAGACATAGATTTACCTAACATAATTAGTATTAATTATTAACGTTACATCCTTCCCATTATAAACGACATATCAGTGGAGCACTTGTACCCTGCTAATACAGACAAACGTGCACCGCGGCAGTTTAAACTGTTTAAATTGTAAGACCTCATTCTCGCCCGTAAGTATGAATTATTATCACCTAATGTTAAAGCTGCCACATTTATTTCCACGTTCGTTACACCGTGCCGTGCTATAAATCATAAAGAGCATAGGCATCTCCAGAGAAAAACGAACGAGTGAGACAGAGTAGAAAGGAAGATAGCGAGCGAGAAACAGAGGATGAGCGGTAATTTCTCGCGGTAAGGGATAGCGTCGAGTTAAGAGCAAATTTTCTTTCATTATACATGACGCCATCTAAGGTAATCTCCTTAAATCGGATTACAACTAACAAGAATGAAATCGTAAATTTTGAGCGAGGACGTCCTCTATGCAGTGGTACAATCGTCAAACTAACTCGTTTTGAGGTTATACATGTTGTCGTTTTGTACTAATGGTGAAGCTTGATGTATAAATTTAATAGATCTTGCTAATGAAGTTATAATTTCTCCAAAGTTGGACTCTCCTGGTCAAATTTTGCCGTTTCTTCTACCGCGAGTTCCAGCAGTTAGTTGTTATTTTTAAAGTCACAGCAGGTGGACGGCCAAATCGCGGCCGGTGTTAGTTGTTCATCTCTAGGATGCGACGAGTGTAGACGCGAGTCGGAGACCGATCTGGGTCCATCTTTCCCAAGTGCTGTGTGAGCGGGTTCTCCGATTTTGATGCCCCATCGAGTGTTCTTCTGGCCAGCGCCAGCGCGTAGTTTCTGAGGACAGGTCGCGATGGATTTGTGCATTACTAACAAACCAAGGTGCTGAGACTATAGTGCGCAACATCCGGTTCTGTCTTCAACATTTTCACTTGCCGGCGCTGGACCAGACCAGGGTACCTTAAGTGAAAATTGATCGAGTAGCCGGCAAGATTTACTACTTTTTAAAACTGGAAACCCATTTTTTAAGCCATTAATTTTCAACTTCCCCAGAAGTGATTTTGAAGGTCTAGATTCTCTTGGAGCTAATTATGTACAGAATTTTGTTTATTGCGAATCGGTCTCTTGCGTACTAAATAGTTACTAATATTAGAAGATGTTCATCACTCTGCTCCTGTTATAGTTTTTACTTCTGTCCCATACTGCATGGCACATACACGTTGGTTTATGATTAACGAAACTATCTGAACATTTTTAATGATGGAACAACTAAGTATATAATTGTATAGCCAAAGAAAAATGGGATCCTGTATTAACTAGTAATGATGTTGATCAAGTACAAGTACACAAGTGTATATAAGAAGTTCTATTCTAAGTATGGGATGCATTCGTTGTTTATTCGTTTGTGCTGCAAATAAAAAGTATCGTGTTTTCACATTAACTGAGCATTTTCTCTTTTGACTGAAGCAGAGATATGTCAGTCCAAAAATATACTGGTGGCGAGGCGGGCACATTACTAAATTCGCCAAAAAGATCTAGGTAGGTACATACATAATGTATGTACATACATGTATGTACAACGTATAGAAGCTTCCATGGTTTTTATAATATAAGTACAACAAAGGAGCATTACTGTGGTCATTCATTAGTAAGTGAAGAACTAACATAATAGTTGCAGGACTGATGAATGCTAATAACGAAACTGTACGAAAGATATTACCTTTACTGATTACTTTGTGTTTATCAAATACAAAACTCAAATAAAAATAATAAAAACAAAATGAGCGTAATGCAAGGAAATTCTTTACAAATTCTATAATTAAAATCAATTTTTATCATTTTTATTTTTCTGGGTATTAGATTTGTAGTCGAGCCTATGGCTTACATCACATATGACATAGTTTCTTTTTAAAATTGTAAAATTGTACAAAAATTGTACTCCTATAATAATTAGTTTTTACATCACACAAATTGATTGCATTACTTCACAAACAAATGTCCAATCTTGAAATATAATCAATTGACGCCTGGGTTGCCATCAAGAAATCCATTGGGTTACCCGTATCGCCCGTAACGGACAATCTTGTACTATGTGTTTGACTGTCTGCCTCTCAGCACCACAGTCGCAAGTGGCTGAGGGGAGTTTGCCCCATCTGTATAAGGAGTCCGCACATCTTCTGCAGCCGGTTCTGATGCGATTGAGTAACGGCCAAGTCCGACGAGGGAGGTCAAATCCTGCAAGTTTGTGGGCGATGAACGGAACATCATGGTAAATTGGGTCCATTTTGCTTTTCCAATCCTCTTTCCACCGAGCATTTATATTAAAGTTGTTTTGGTAGAGCTCAGATGCAGATTCAGTGCGGGGTGCCTCGATCGGAGTTGATTTCCCTGGGAGTCAGGAACATCGTTATGAACTTGTAACAGCGGGTTGTTTATAATTTTTTTAAATTCTCTAACCAGGGTACGTTCTCGGCGCAGATTGGATGGAACTATGTTGCTGAGAGTCGGTAGCCAGATGGTATTGGTTGGTCTAATTGTCCCTGATATAATGTGCATAGTCAAGTTTATCTGAGTACCGTGTGTCTGCTATTAAGCCACACTGGAGCAGAGTATTCTGCTACTGGATATATCAGGCCCAACGCAGTGGATCTCAGGATGGATGCCGATGAGCCCCAAGTGGTACCGCAAAGTTTCTGTAATATGTTGTTACGAGTTCGTAGTTTTGCTGTTGTACTTGTCAGGTGTTTTTTAAATGTTAGCGTCCTCTCTAGAGTAATTCCTAAATATTTTGGATGATTATTGTGGACCAGTAATTTGCACCCAAAAATATTCGTAACTCTCTCTTTGCCAACTTGTTGTTTAGATGAAAGGCTGACACTTCTGTCTTAGTTGTGCTTGGTTGAAGTTTCCATTTTTTAAAGTAATTATTTATTTTTGTTAAATCCTTGGTCAAAGTTTCTTCGGTATACTCCAACTTTCTGTGGCCCGCTGCCAGAGTCCAATCATCAGCATAGCCAAACTTCCGCGATTCAGTAGCCGGCATGTCTGCATGCTGTGAATGCTGTTGACAGATAAACGTCTACCACTTCTATTATATTAGAATGTAGTACTAACAGATTGCAGATTTTGTTAGCGTTAAACAAATTACAATATACTGTGTTGAAGTCTTTTTTGGATGGTGGCGTAGGAGAGCTTATCAGCGAACTGTAAGGGTTACGAATCAGCGAGATAAGAATAATTTATCTTACTAAACGCAGAAAATAACAACATTAATCCTTAGAAATCCTTGAAGCCGCTGATAGCAAAACTAGCAAAACGTGAAGTGAAAACTTGACACGGCAATGCCCGAATCACTTCATTTTTACGGTACAGCAGGTGAAATGGCAAACTGCAATGTATAAAAATCAGTTCGGAACTGACTCCCCTAATTTACTCCTACATTTTTTCATCTTCAAGATTAAATGGCTTGACAAACTTGGTATTCATCCCGATAAGTGCTGGTAGATCACAGAACTCCCTACTATCGGAATTTTTTATTATGTGCATATCCGATATCCTGTGTTCGGTACTCATCTTGCGATCTATGTAGATGACACCGCTCTATTTTTTGCAATAAAGCTTTTATCTGTTGATGTCTTTAGCGTTGCATCAATGACGTTACTAAATGGTTGCGTAAATACAAACATAAAAACGTCCATGTTTTCCATAAACAAAGCACTCCTTCCTCCATTAGTTAATGGAGAACTTCTACTTTGGAGCTACTACAGGATAGCTTTTGGGCACCTCTTATCAACTGTTACGTACAAATTTTCGCGGTCTAGATCTGTCCTCGATCTATTATTCTGATATAAAAGTCTGTTGCGCTTGACAATTACATTTCTGATAATGCAGAATTGCATTATGCATGCAGACAATTATCTTAACCTGATTCAGCGACAGCATTACTCTGGCCAAGTGCTTCTTCATCCTGCCGAATCGGGCCCTGCGCATTCGTGATCAATGTGATGTTGTGTCTGCTGCCGATAAGTAAATCGTACGGTGCTGAATACCAAAAACTGATGAATGAACTCAAGGAGGCACCCCTCCCGGGGGCCCCAAGTGACTCCATGGTTCAGAAATTCAACTTTGATAGGAAATATCAGGTTATAATACCAGACAAGAAGAACTGGGAGAAAGGCTCTTCGATAAGAGCGGACTCGAACTGGTATACGGCTCCAAAACCGAACATGGTGTAGGAGCCGGCATATATGGAGGAAAGCCCATGAAGGCTCTCTCGATAAGCTTCAGCAAAGACACAACGGTCTTTCAAGCTGAGGTAGCAGCAATCCACCATTGCGTCAGAGAAGTGGAAAGATGGATCGAGGTCCGTGAAAGCGTCGCCATTTTTTCGGACAGCCAAGCAGCACTTAAAGCGATCAGTTCAGCAAGTGTTGACACCAAACTGGTTTGGGACTGCGTTAGCGCCCTAAACGAGGTGGGTTCCCAAAGGAAACTAACGTTGGCCAGGGTTCCCAGCCACGAGGGTGTGGGTAATGAGGCGGCAGACGACCTGGCCAAGGTTCGTCGAGGCAATTCGTCGGGCCCGCCCCATCCTTCGGCACCACCAAATCACAAATTAGAAAATCCATCAACGAATGGATTCACAGTAGGTCCAGGGATTGGTGGCGAAAATCACCTGGGCAAAGACAGGCAAAAGAGTTCCTAAGAGAGCAGAACCCTGAATTCACTAGAGACCTACTAGATAAAGATAGGAAAACCGTCAAAATGTTAGTAGGCCTTTTGACAGGTCACTGCAGACTGAATAGGCATATGTACAACATAGGCCTAGCGGAAAATGCCTTCTGCAGATTCTGCAAGGAAGAGGAGGAAACCCCAGTCCATGTGCTGTGCCACTGCGAAGGCCTGGCAAGGACAAGGTTTCTTAGTTTGGGTACAGAGTATCCCACAGCACTAAGCTACACACAGGAGCCGCTCTCAAGGACGTTAAGCCTCATAAAGAGGGCAAGTTAAAGGGCGCCTTCTAGGATTACTGGGGATCACAATAGACCGGGTAGGTTGCGGTGGAAGAGGCCCGTAGGGCCACCCCTAATCTAATCTAATCTAATTTCATCTGTGTCTGCCGCGTTTGTAATTATTCTAAGCCACTTATCATGTAAGTGTTCTACCAAATTAGTAACGGGTGGCAAGACAACCAATAAATTCCATCCCCACTTATTCTTTCGTTATATTCTTTTTTCATATTTTTTCATTGCTTAGGAAATGTTTGAACAGAACATAAAAATGTTGGTTCTTCACAAAAATGATTACTTAAATCCTTTCGCGTTGAGTGTATCGATATATGTAGGTATGTATCGGTATACCTACCTGCTTTATTAATTAATACACCACGATTACTTATGTCATACAACACTTTATTGCCATCTTTGTGTTATCTATCAAGATAGAATTTAGTTGTTAGATAAAATATTCAATTCATTACCACAGTATCAATATCTATTATGTCATATTCGAGTTCTAATGAAAAATGTATGAGATATTGTATTCTACTGAGAGTTTATGTACAATCTAAGATAAGAAATATAAGAAATGAAAGTTTAAAATGTTATCAAGAATTCGAAGTTTTTATGCGAGGATATCGATTTATTTTTAGCGTAACATATACATAGGTATGTATATTTGCGTAAATAGGTATAAAACATTCTTGGTAAATAAAATTTGTTTAATTCTCACTCATTCCATGAATATTTCATAAACGTCAGCAGTGTGACTAACAGGATAGTGATATCATCATTAAGATAAGGCGAATACTACAAAAATCGTTTCGTTTAATCCTTGTATCTCGGTAATGCGTTACACCTAAATAGTGGCACCAGCATTCGTACCTTAGTTAAGCAGAAAATCTGTGTGTATAATCTCTGTCGTAGCTTCAGATAAGATAATATGCGGATGTCTCGAGCATTGTCGACGATCTTGAACGTCGATGTTTTAAAACTCGCCAGTAATCGTGAAAAATTACTCTCGTAAAAATGATAATACCTATACGTGTAGCTGTTCTTAAGTAAATATTGGTGTAATGTAAATATTATGTTACCAACGTGTTTCGTGTAATATTTGACGGTTCTAACTAGCGTGTAATATTCCTATTTGTTTTTTACTTCTTTAATTTACACTTAAAGATGGCAACGGCGCTTAATAATCGAAGTACGGGTAGTAGTAACAGTACTGATAGTGATCGTATTGAAGTGGTTAGTGACGAGGTTTCGCGTAATGTTAGTCCTCAACCTACCATTATTCCAATCAGTTTGGGGGAATACAAAAGAAAGGATAGAAGGTATGTGCTGTTTCTGGTATACAGAAGTTGAAAACACTGCATAAACATAATTACAAACAATCCTATCTTCTTTAAATTCCTTTAAATCTTGTTGGATCTTATCCTATCCAGTATTTTCATTGTTTCATGTTTACAACTTTTAACTAAAATATTTTGATGACAAAAAGTCCAATATTATAGGATTAGTTAATCAATTTCCAGATCCACTGTTCCCAAAATATTGCGTAGTAACATATTATTCATAATTTTCTTTAAGATTTGTTGGCATAATTAGTATAGAATATTTCAATAGATAACTAATTTAATTTTCATGAACATGCGCGTTTTTAAATTACAGCATGGAATTTTGTAAACGAATTACTAAAAATTCACAATTGTATTGATAGAATAGAATCAGTAATATGGCTACGCAAAACAATTAATACGACACCTTCAATTGACAATTCAGTGTCAAATTTTAATGGATAGCTTTCTGTCAAAGTATTACTAGGATTATATAGATTTAATAAATTGCATCATTTTGTTACTTATACATTATGTTCAACAATGATTGAAAGGTGTTTGAAAGTTGGTGTTTCTACAAGCTATATCATAAATAATCAGTAGCTTCCCTCTACTTATTTTGATTTTCTACAGTTTTATTTTCGTCTACATATTTAGTTTAGTATTCTACTTGTTTATTACCAGAGAGGCTTTCCTTATCGGTACTTTTTTACTGTTGCATATTTGTTCTTGCTAGGTGACGAATAAATCATAGCAAACTAGTGCAAAAGTTAAGGCAATTTCTTCTTCGGAAATAGGCAATGTTGAAGGAAATAGGATTATTCTTGTCAAAATTGCCATCGCCACTTTCAAGAAAAGTTTCCAAACATAAAATTTACATATGATTGCGTTGTATAGCATATTAGGCGTGTAATACAGGGATTTCCCACAATAGCGAGCGATTTAAAGCCCAGCGTATCAGCTCAAACAAATTTATCACTTGGTACTTGGCGAAAAGCTCCTAAAAAGATTCTTCATTTACATCCATTTCCATCCTCTAGCATCATATATTTGGTTTTATTTTCATTTATTATTAAACCCTTATCCTTAGCTCTTCTTTATAATTGTTTACATGTGCGACGGTAAATATAGTTCATGCACGATGGGGCACCCTGACACGTTGCCCGACTTGTATGGAAAAGTTTAAACCAGGCATTTGCACATTGGATAGGCCAAGAAGGAACGATTCTGTGGCCAGCACGATGTCTCAATTTGAATCTGTTGGACTTTTTCCTGCGAGGATACATGAAAAACTTTGTTTATGATCGTCGACGGGACATTTTAGACGTCGAAGCTCTTCGAGATTGTGCTGTCACAGCCGCCCAGCTTATGATAAGTTTTGCCGTCACACAGAAGCGTGCATCCGGAGCTCGTCTTAGTAATTGCGGACATTACTACTCTAAATTTTTGGCCTGTTTCTCATCAAACAGTCCTCTTCAAGACTACCACGAATTATTTGAAAAGAAAATAATTATTAACAACGGACGCGATCTCAAATAGTAAATTATTAATTACTAGATCATTAGGTAATAATTTCTCGTTGTATTTTAATATTGATAGTTTCTGTAATGAAAAAACAACAACACCTGATTCCTACGAAAAAAAAAAAAACAGGAAATGGATAAAATCTGTAGTAAATGTGTGACCTTGTTATTAATAGAATATTTGTGAAAAGACCACATGTGCAATTCATAGATCAGCAAAACTACTTCGTAAACAAATGCATAGAGTACAATAAACATTTATTTACATATCATTCAACTTGATAAAAAATATCTGTTTATGTCTATTAGACATTTTTGCAGCGTCCCATTTTTTATTGTACACACATGTCAGGCCCGGATTCAACAAAATTTATTTAACCAAATTTGGTAATTGGAAACATTATTTTAATATACGATCGTAATTTTTTTGGATTTACCTTTCTTGTGATATTAGTTTTATACTGTTGATTTTTTCCGATATTGTTCATTTGAAACCCTGTTTACATAAATGTATGTATATTTATAAAATATTGTTTGGAAAACGTTTTCGTATGTAAGACTAGGTGTTGTTTGTTTGAATAATGTTGTTCAAAGTAAAGGTTCTGATGTTAGAGCCATAGCTCCCAATGCAATACGAGCCTTCTTGAGAAGCTTAAGTATCACTTAGAACAATGATATTAAGAAAACTCATAATAAATCTTATAGGTTGCAGTGAGGAGAGGCAATGAATGCCTAACCGATCCACCCTCTAATCGAATATAATCTAACACTCTACATGATTTCGTCTGTACAATATTTGTTCTTAAACACATTAAAGCAGGAACATTAATGGAACAGTTTTTTAAACATTAATCACAAGTTTTCTTCTATAATTGTTTGTTGCTTATTCACTATAACAAATTTAAAGCCATTTTTTTAATAAGTGTTGCAGTGATGTAGCATTCACTGTTTTCTTACAAGAACTTGTACAAAGCTCCCAATATAGCAACTTCTTTCTCTTTTATAAAATCTGTACATTAATCTTCACACAATGTCCCGTTTCATTTCTTTTCTTTGTTTAATTTGTTGGTGATTTCTTGCACTGTCCTGTTAATTTCGATATTCTAGCAATTGTGTCTGCTTTAATCCCATAATTTTCATTTGGTAAATTATAGTACTCGAGAATGCTCTATCTTACTATCTTCACCTGTTCTCCACAGTTTGTACATGTTTTTCTTTCACAAAGCTAAATGTTTCCTATTTACGATCACTGTTTTTAACATTAAATTATTACTTATTACATTCTTATAAGTATATCTTGAGCTTTGCAAGTTAATTAATTTAAAATATTTATATATAAACGAACCCATTTCTTTCAACTAAAACTGCATTTAGTCTCCTAATATGGTTAATCGGTATATCAGTAGCTATTTTTTCGGTATCTGCGATACAAGGTAGCAGATCATAACAGATTATCCTTTTAAATTCCGGAAGGTCAACTAGTTAGAAATGTGGACAAACTATTTACCAGAATTTCAGCGTCGAAATGGAATGTTTATTGAGCTTTAAGAAGGACATTATTTAAGTAATGAGAATGTAAAATGAAGTTTATTTAAATTTGATTTAATGGATCGCAAGATATAGGAGTTTTAAGTGGTGACTTTGGTCTCGTCGATTAAATAAAATAATCAGATTACTATATCACACACCTAAATTGTGACCTCCATTAAAGAGAATGATACTATCATAGTTATCTGTAAACAGATTTCTACCTTGTTAATGGAGTAATTAATTAGTTTATGTTAATGTGTTCGTAAAATAAAAATATTTTAGTTTGTTAAGAATTCAGATTTAGGTAAATACAACTATGCTATGGTATTATCCAGTTCATATCTGTAGTTGTACATAGGTAAACGTGATTTGAACATTAGATGTAGACAACAACGATTCTACAAATTATATGCCATGAGTATTTATTGTTTCCCTGAAACATATCTACTGATTTCTACTAATACATAAGCCATGTGATGATATGTAGATATGCAATAATAATAATTAATGTCAATAGAGCGCATCCTGATGAGAGCAGATGTTAACGTGACATTTATTGATAGCAGTATAATAAATCAGGAGTCTGCAGTGATATACATATGTATTTATGCATCTATCGAAGATCTCTAGACATGCAAATGATGACATGCATTCTGTATGCGTATATGGAAGATTTTCATAATAAAAGTTTTTATGGTAGCAGTTATTGTTTCGAGTTGAGAATAATTTGATTATTCTGAGTACAGAAGTTGATGTGGATAAATGTATTAAAGAACAATTAGGGTAGAATATTATTGTATGGAAGGGTCCTTTCGTCCGTCTAGAATCGAATCGATTCAAATTGGGTCTAGGTAATGAGTGCCAAATGTCAAGGACCAACGAATAGGAAAGGAGTCAAACATACTTGTGCAAATAATATTCCGTACCTTTTTCTTATTTAAGTTTATAAATTTGCAAAAAATAAACATTTTATTCTTGTTCAAATAATTAGTAAAACATGATTCTGGATATCTTTAGAATGAACTGTGACAGGAACATAAACATTTCATTTAATAACAAATTAAAGAAAAGATTTTGGAAAGGTTTCGTTGACGAAATGTGGGAAAGTAATGGGTTAAGTTCACACCGGGCGTGTAGTGCAGTGCCTAGCGTGCTCGCTTCATAGTCCGGTGGTATCGGGTTCGAACCCCGGTATGTTCTTTCTGAATTTGGTTTTCTGTAGTTTCCCAAATTCCACGGCAAATGAAGAAAGATAACATCGTAAGTCGGTCTACAGCCGTAGGCGTAATAATAACCCCGATTTGGGGCCTCAACCGTTTCAAAGTTTGAGTAATTTTTCAATTTTTATTAATATCTCCGAAATTATATCAAATATTGAAAGATTCTTTTAACATAACGTGAAGCATATTACATGGTCCCAATGATGATCTATATTCGCAAAATGTTAATCAGGGGATACCCCACTTTTTTTCTTATCTTATTTGTTCTTTTAAAATAGCTCGTATGTTTTTGTGTAGAAAACGATGGTGTACAATAAATATAAAAAAGTGAGAATAAATAATTAATAATAATAATAGATATTCAATTTGTGTAGTTACCTACATGCCTAACAGCATGAAGTATTCGCAATCAGGTCGACGTTCAATGGAGTATAAATATAACTAATATTTTGTATCAATATAACATTTCTGAAACAAAAGAGTAGACTGCAGCTTTATACTATTATTTCTTTGATGCAAATCGTAGTTCATAAGTTCTAATAAAATTTTTTGCACAACCTAAAATCAAAAATCGTTAGTATGTATTTATGTGAAAGGTTTTGCAGGTCGAGATCTAAATTATTTTCAAATTTTGTTAAAACAATAACTCAATTTTATAATTTCTGTATTTCTACAGAACGGTAGTTCAAATATTGGGGAATGCGGTCTGTGGAACGGGATGTTAAATTTCGAAATAAAGATCACATTTAATCAATCCACAATATTTCGCAAATGTTTATTTACTTCTTCAGGTGGTTAATTATTGCGATAGTAAAACTAAGCCATAAACAGAAAAATTATAAAACACATGTTTAATTAAGCAAGATACACACAGTTGTATTTAGTAAAATAATTGATGATAATGTTGAAATAGGTAAAATTGTTAAAAATGTTAAAATATTAAAATTAAAATTGTTTGAGGTTAAAAGTCAACCACGCGGAAATGTCATTGTAATGTACTGGTACCAGTACCATGCTTTTCCCTAACTAGTCGGTCGAAAAACTACCCTCACATTTCTACAGAACGTTATTAAAATGCCAAAATTACAGTATTGTGCGACTAATATATTATATAAGTGATTGATTGTGAACACTTCGTGTGGTATTCACTTGCTTAGTCACGTAGGTAAAATAAATTGAATATCTATTATTATTAATTATTATTTTTTTAAATTTATTATATACCATCGTTTTCTATACATATACGACAGATTTTTGGTGAATAAGAAAAAAATAAGGATTAAAAAAATGGGGGATGTGTCACCTGATGATGTTCCGTTGTTAGTTATATAGTATAGCTAATATACATAGTATTATGTACACCATATTTATTTATTTTCAGACAATATCATAGGCCATATGCGTCGTCCTCAAATAGAATCGTGCAGAAATGTGGCAGAAACAACGTGATCACCACAGACGTACCTGAAAAAAGATTTCGCTACTTTAAAGATATAGGAAATACAATACTTAATACAAGATGGAGATGGATTTTGATCAGCATATGTGTAGCAAACGCTATAGCGTACGTGATATTCGCTGGAATGTGGATGTTGATAGCTGTTATAAATGATGACCATGATGAAGAGAGACGTGGGGACTATCCACCCTGTATATATGGTACCACGTCATTTACAGGATACCTTCTACTTAGTATGACTACACTGAGTACGATAGGATATGGAGCTCAATTTCCTACGGAGTGTCAACCTAGTTGGATGGTGTTAACCTTGCAAGCCTTGACTAATGTCGCTATAGAAGGTGCGTTAATTACTGCCGTATTTGTTAAGATGTCTAAGCCAAATAATAAGAATCCGTTGAAAATGTTCAGCAGGAAAGCTGTGGTATGTACAGTAATCCTTCCTAAAAAAAATTACTGATATTACCCATATTTTGTTGCAGATTTCAATGAGGGATGGGGTATTATGTCTGATATTCAGAATTAGGGACCTTAAGGGGAAACATTGGGCAAGAACAATGATTAGAGCAGTTTTGATTAAACGTAGGAATTCACCAGAAGGGGAACCACTGGCTTATTATTTTGAAAATTTGAAGCTGGAGAAACACGGTTTATTGCTGTGGCCTTTAGAAATCGTCCATAAAATCACTTATGACAGCCCTATGTGGACAATGTCGCCACAACTTCTTTACAAAACAAGGTATGTAAATAAATGTCGTTGAATCTCTCATTTTATACATCTTGTTTTCAGATTTGAAATAATGGTGATATTAGAAGGTGATTCAATTACAACGGGTCAACCATCGCAGAGCCAAACTTCATACATGAATAAAGAAATATCTTGGGGTTATCGTTTTGTTCCTTGTGTAAGTTACGACAAGGAAGAGCATAACTACGTTATTGAAGATGAAAAGTTCAACGAGATTACTGAATGTGATACACCATTATGTAGTGCGCAAGAACTTTCGGGAATTTTGGATGAAGCAACTAGACCACCAGAAACGTTTTGGGATACACACTCTTTATTGAGTACTCCGATTTCTCGCAGAAGTGAGAGCTCTATGGGTTCTGGTCATTTTAGATTTCCATCATTTCGGTTGAAAAAGGATCTGGACGGTTTACCAAGTGAGAGGACCTTCTATAATAGGCAGTTTAGTGGTGCTACGTTAGAAACTATAAATTCTGTTGAGAATTTACTAGCTTCTGATACTAATTTGAATAACGACAAAAAAGAAAATGAGAAGCGATTACTATCTACAAATTTTTGATTTTGAGTTATTGTTGAATTTATTTTATTTATTGGTTACTACGTATTGTGTCACCATTCCGTATTGTGGTTAAAACACCGTTTGCGTTATTAAAGTAAAAGAATAATTCAATCTTGGATATATTGACTAAAACAAATGCAACCTATTGTGTGATCATATATTATTTTCCTTATGTGATAGTCCTCTTGTAATTTTTTGAATATGTTGATTGTAAATGTTATTACAGTTTCTCGGTAACCGGTTTTAATATTCTGTGTGTGATCTTGTTTGTATTCTTTTTTACTTTTACGTAGCAGGCTTTCTGTCTATTAGGCCTTTTGTAGAATACTATGACGTGTAGAGAATAAATATAATATATTTACTGTTTTTATTGTTTAAATTTCACACTTTAGCTAGAATTTCATCGAAATTTTACGTCTATTAAAACTACATATGATTCTCCATTTAATAAAAATTCTAGAAATAAAAGTTAATGCAAAAAGTAAAGAAAATATGTAACCTTTATTACAGAAAAATTAGAATACGCAGGGTTTGTTAATGTATGTTCGCCATTTCCTTACTGTATACATTATTTCGTTTTCTTTTGAAGACATTATGTCGCAATGGGAACGATTATTGATTACTGAGTTCATTAGTAAAATCATTATACTTAACAGGGGTTTTTGTCAAGAACGACAGCGCTGTTTATCATGAGTAAGGATGATTCATCCAGATCGACTGGTCTCAGAATTAAGGCAATATGCTGATTAATTCAAACGAAACTGCAAACAATTGTGAAGACCACAATTCCTATTCCGGAAGATTTTTGTTTTACTGAAAGATTGTGTACAGCGGAAAAGAATGCCTCAAGTTGGCCCGACCAACATTATCCTACTAACACGAACACAAGCTTGCGTTTTGTGATTAGTATACCGTTTTCCTAGGCGAACCTCGTTGGCCCCTCTCCAAAGCCTGATAGCGCAGATGTATTGAGCAGCGCAAGAAATCCGAGGAAATAACGGTGTCTGGCAGAGAGAAGAGTATCGACAAAAACGTTGATGCGACCATAGGAACGCCTACACGTCGGTTCTTGTCTTGTAAATGGTCGTTTGTTAGGTGCTCTGGGTAACCAGTTAGCAAGTTTGTTCCCACAAACCTCAGAGTGGCTCGGCAACCATCCCAACGATATACAATTTAGTGCCGCTTCGGAATCAAATTTTACAGCCTTTACAGCTTTTAGGGCATGTTGACTGTCGGATAGTATTTTGACCGATCCATTATTATGAAAGGCCTTCAAAATGGTTTTTAAGCAGGTCTAGATGGTTATTATTTCTGCTTGGAAGATGGAGAGCTGCTCTGTAGCTCGTAGCGAAACTAAAAATAGCCGCCTTAACGGACAATGGTGTCGTGTTTTCGATTTCGTGGAAGATGCGAGTATGGTCACTGATTTTATCAGCGTCTAAAAGAACACCGACATATTTAGCCCCGACGGATGTTAGTATCTTGGAACCGAAGATGGTCAGATAGCGGACTTGGAAAAATTTTCTTTTCCAGGAGAACTGAAACATGGGTGTTTTCTACAGTTGACTTCTCTTTGATACCACCTCCGAAAGACTTTAAGGGCCACTTGCATCGTGTTTGATACTGCGCCCTCAAACTTGCCGCAGACCATCATTGTGATATCATTGACATCAAAGAAAAAGAATTTGTATAAACTGTCTCTCATTAGTTAAGATGGGCAACTAAAAAAAGGTTTGTCTGAGATTGAGCGCATTAAACTATTAATACGTGTTGGATTTAGTAACCGCAGAGACGCCTATTCGGTATCTTGTCATATATTTAGTGACTCCACTTACAATTAGTAAATTTAAAGAACAGAACAGAAGAATTTTCCTAATTTCTGGAGTTTTACTGGATGTTTGTGTAACCATAAACCTCAATCAGGCGACTTGCAGAAGATGATAAATGTTTGAATGGCCAATAAAAGAAATACTAAACATTTGGACTATCTATAATGAGGGTTTCCGGGTGTTGACCGTGTCATGATTAGTAAAATATATACAGTCAGAAGGTTTTCGCCTCTAGCGTGGTTTACACGTCGAGTTACCGTGACCTTCTGGTACCCACCCAGTTTACATCTTTTGCTCCCGAAGAAGCCGCTTACATTAGTGGCGAAACGTCGAGTTTGTTATATATCTTGTGCATTTTATTTTTATTTTGTACTGTATATATTTTACTAATCATGACACGGTCAACACCCGAAAACCCTCATTATAGAGACTCGGGCCGTGGAAGCCTTCGATATCATTTGGACTATCATTCGTACAAACTACCTGCATTTTCTCAACCCTTTAGAAGACGATTATGATCACACAAATCTATGACGAAAAGAAGTAAAGCTGTCTTAATTTTAAGATTTCCAGAAAAAGTGTGGTGTAGAATGTTGGTCTGTTCTTTATACATGGCATATTAATGTTTGCGAGTTACTAGCAACTACTATTACAAATTGCACCAAAAATAAACGAGACTTAATGAAATTCAGAGAGTTATCGGCATTTTCTTCTAACGATATTTGAACACTGTTATATTTTGTATAGACCAATAGTATTAGATGAATTCAAAAGTTTAATTGGAGTTTTCATCACATTGTTTCGGTATATGTATTTGCAAATATTGTCAAGAACTGAATGGGTACTTGTTTTCTGGTAAGTAAGGCAATTTTAAATTATTTGTTCCATTTACTGAGAGTATATACTTCAAGTCAAGTACTACTATATAATAAAGATAATTTAATATCCATTTGAAGTATTTGCTTCATTATTATAGAATAAATAATATTGTAATAAATTGTACTTCAAAATCAGTGACCTGCAAAATGACAAAACTTACGTTTACATTTAGAAAAAAGATTACATGCTGTCTTTATGCAATTCGATTTGCTCCAATATTGTTTAGGCACTCTGTATATCGTGACCAATAGGCAGCAAACCTTAGCAAAGTTTGCCAGCCACAGAAGGATTATAATAAAGCGCTAGCTAGTTATATCCATAATTCTTTCTGGATGCCTTCCATCTGTTTTAACTATGATGGTTTGTTGTCCATGTTTGCTTTATCAAAGTCAATGCTATTGGGAGGCACGTTTGCTAATGTGGTCTCCAAATTACTAAAATAGCCAATAGTATAGTAGATATGTTTTTTCGGGTCTTGTCGCGTAACTATTCTTTGTCTTGACGTTTCGCTGATTGTGCTATCGGCTTCTTCAGAATTTTCTAAAGACTATACTTTTTAGAAGCGAAACGTCAAGACAAAGAATAGTTACCCGACAAGATCCGAAAAGCATATCTACTATGGATTACGGTCGTGAAAGCCTACACTCAGCCAATAGTATACACAACGACCTCATCTGTTTCTATAGGTTCTCTGACTGTTAGGGAATAGACCCATTTAGTTTACACCATCCCTTTTGCGGTGCTTAGATCTCTTGCTGGAAATCAGCATATTTGCACGTCCTATCCATGTGAATTACTTTTTATGCTCTTATATCTATGTCACGTAGTAATCCCCGTTTTTATTTTTCAAATATTAACTCTCTAATTTGGTAACTTGGGTATTCGAGTGGGTACACCCGTCAAACAGCAACCTTTGTTACGTTCCGCCTGTTTGTTCCTCTTTTTTATTTTCCGCTCGGGATGACCACAGGCCGTAATTGTTAAACCGGTGTTGATTAACGCTCACACAGATATGTACAGGCGAGACGCCACTGTCAGAGGGCGTCATCGTCAACGCGCTTCAGGTCTTTTGTGACGCTCTAATTAGGCCAATCTTCCTATGTAATGGACCGCGATTTGATCGCGTCCTTTGTCGGATGATGCATTTCGCAGGAACATACATAATTACATGCATACGTGCTCTAATACTCATACCTAATATGCTTGAAAAGGGATATTGCTCGACATCATTTCCTTTTCTTTACTAATACAATTAGACCTATCTAGCTACATTTCTACAGTTAGATTACGCAGATGTTATTCATCGTAATTACTTTAGGTTTAAATATGAGATTAGATGAGTGATCGTATTATGTATGTATCTATTTCTGCAAACACGTTTGTTAACATAATGAATGATATCTTATAGAATGGGGTTTATGATTTACTCTCGGTGAAGATTTTTTTTTGTATATTATGCACTTCTGGCTTAATCTTCTGATCAAAAGTCTTTCATGCGTAGCAAGAAAGGATTCAAGACTGCAGGACTTGCGCCGTCCTTTGAAGTACTTCCTCAAATAGGTTGATCAGTGCAAAGATCTGAACATTGCTGCGAATACTTTCATGTTGGAAGATAATGTCTTTTGATGAGTATGGCGGAATTGTACGATTTGCGACAAGGGAAGGGGTGGCTCTTAATTACAAAACATTTTACACCATCACGTTTAAAAAATTTGCGGAGAATGCTAGGAGGAAGATTGTTGTGAATAGATTTCCGAACTAATACACTTATGAATAATTATAATCCAAGCAACAGATTCAATGCAGTCGTAATTGTGTCAGCTATAAATGTCATCCTACCCATAGTCTAACATTCGAAGACAAAAAGCGTCCTAGAACAAAATTCAGAAAATAAAAAAAGTTGTTCTTCTAGCTTGTAATATGATCACATCACAGAAACTAAGACCACTCGTATAAGCAAATCCGCAAAAGGCAGTTTAGAAAAAGTGGAATTGCTTTTCGTAACATACATGTGGCTTAAACAAAACTTCCTAGGTCACGGCAAAATTGTTTGATGAATGAATAAAAAATACAGATTCTTACTCTTTTTGGAGAACTACATTATAAAAACCCACAAATGCAGAGAAATTATTTGATTTCTGGACGAGGCCAACTAGGATCTAGTTCTTAGTGTAGAGTTTTTTACAAATCGACTTCGAAAGTACAGAAAGTAATTGGCATCCTTTACACGATCTGTATCATCTGTCGCTTGATGGTGTGTTATTCGTTGAGCTAGAGCAGACAATTACGACAAATAGTTTCTACACTTCTCAGTGTATAGTATAGTTCTGCTTATTAACAAACTTGGACAAACTGCGATTCATCATTACAAGCGTATTCAGTATCGTAATCTGATTACTACAAGGAACTGCTACTACTTGTCAATGTTCTAGCTTTCTGTGTTTAATTAATCTACTTTCCGTATTAATTGTTGTGAGCAATTTTTGAAATATCACGGTATCACAATCAAATCAACAATCTGTGATTAGAGCTAACAATGAAAACGATAAAAATATAGCACATTGGTTCCAGCTTTCATGGAAAGAAGTTGCTCAGTCTACCACCTTATCGCAACTTATTACATACAACCGGAAAAGAAAGTTAAATAGAATTTAAAAAGAAAGTCAGATCTTAATAAATGCGTTTAAGAATAAAAATTACATATAATAATAATAGTGTTTTATTAGTTGAATTAAGAAAGAAAAACGTGCATATATATGTTGAACAATATAAAAGTAATAGCAATAATAAATATAAATATTAAATACTAATAATTATTATAATAATTGAACTAAAGGGCTCAAGATTAGTCGAGTGAAAATTCACACCATTGCCCCAGCTTGATCCAAAACATACAACACAGGACAAACACATAACTACAATAATATCAAGTAAGTGGAGATAGTGTTGATATTATTGGATAAAATAATATATTAATTGGCATAGATCTAATCGATCATAAAGTGAAAATAAATGCGTCTTCAACCAAAAGGTGGCATAGATAATATCTTAAGGAATGAAAAAATAGGTTTGTATAGTTTTTACAATGCTATATTGGAATGATCTTCTGAAACATTAAAGCTGATGCTGTGGAGAATCAACAGGCCCCTACTTCTAACTCTAAGGTTATGAACATTCGTTCTAAAAACAATGCTATGATATAAATAATTGTTTTTTTTTTTAAATAATTTTATGAAAAAATATAATGGAATCTAAAAAAATTCGATCTCGAATATTGAACCAAACTCGTCATATCGACGTATGTACATATACCGTAGATAAATCTCTAAGTAGCATTCTGAACTTGTATGTGCAGCTTATCCACACTGCCTCAAGAGAGGGAAAGTATAGGGGGCCACAAAAATTAAATTGAGAAAGCACGGCTAGTGATTCGCATAAAATTTTACGTAAATTACTGCCTAAAAAATCCCTACTACCGCATAATACTTTTAGATTATAAAAAACTTGGCAAATAAGTCTAGAAATGCGTTCTTTGAATCGCAGCTTGCTATTAAGATAAAGGCCAAGATTTCTAGACAAGTCAAAACGGGGAAGGAGTACATTATATTGTTAACATGAATCTTGACCTTAGACAAGACCAAATTTCTTTGTTTGCGCCCAAACACCAACACTGCTGATTTACTGGAATTGATGGAGAGAGAGTGACTTTCGGATTTAGTAACAAGTACTTCAAGATCAATATTAGCATTAGCGATAGCGGTAACAACACCAGAAAGATGGAATGAATAAAGAAGTTGAGTATCCTTGGCCTAAGGTTGAAATTGACAATACTTTAGTTATATTAGAACTATAAATTGCAAATAATAAAGGACCCGAGATACGTGCTTGGGGAACTCTAGATGTCGCAGATAGCTGATTTGATATTTTACTATTAACACGAAATTTCTGAGTACTACTCTGCTAGTAAGATTGAAAGAAGTTTGATCGAAACCGATAGAGCGCAAGATAGCTAACAAAAGCGAATGGCCAACAGTGTCAAACGCTGCGAATAATCGAGTTAGCATTCATTGCTTTAAAAATTTCAATTGTAATATGTATGTGACAAAACTGTGGCACGACTATATCGTGAGTGGAACCCCGACCGTTGACATGGATAAATAGAATTTGCATCAAGACAACTTGGAATCTGCTTTTCAACTACCTTTTCCAGTATTTTTGAAAGCAAGTAAGAATGAATATTGAGGTCACTCGAAGTAATAGGTTTTATAGTTTTGGTTAGGGAAGTAATCAAGGCACCTTTCCAACAAGGCACCTTTCCAAATAAAGCAAATATTTTTCCTGAAAGGTAAAAAACATGGCAACTCGCGAAAATTGGCAGGAAGCCATCTCTTTCAACGATGACGTTCCAGCTGCGGACATACATACATATGTACTTATATGCTACCTCTAATTTAATAGATGGGTATTCTAAGTTAACTTTTTGACAAAATTTCATTACAAAAGAATGCTCATTTTAACTCAAGAAAGCGTGAATCTAACACCCTCTCCATGGAGCCACATATAAGAAGGTATCTTGTCATTAGTCTTCACACCAATTTTGTTTTTAACTACCATTTTACTGACGTTGCAGTAAGATTTTGCATCTAACGATTTTGCTGGTACAAAATCCTGATCAATTTTAAGCATTTTTCGACCGATTTTCATTCCAATGTGGTCTACTTTCAGTCTTTCAGTCTGGTTCTTCGGTTCGTCAGCATCCAAAACATCCAGAAGGGTCTGGAATATTCCTACTTTGAACGATCAGAAGAGAAGATCCTGAAAAACATTGCGGTAGGAGAATTCACTAGTCGAACATTTTGGGAAGCTGACTCTGCGTCCAAGTAAAACGTATACTTACGGTGGCACATTACGTACCTCCTGCCCATCACTGGGATAGATCCTCACGCTTCATATGATCCACTACCCCATTCAATGCGAAGAAAAAAACTGAAGCAAACTTTAAATCCAGCCTTAGTTAAACAGAATAACTTAAAAAATTTCCGAAATCTGTGATTACCAAATTGGTAATATTATACGGCGTAATTCGCCCAATCATCCAAAAATGGAACCAAATGGATATTAAGTAAAAATTAAATCTAAGAACTTAGGGCTAGATACAACCATGATTAAGTAATATTGAAAATTTGTAAGTAAGCCTGATTCTGATCCTTTAGTTTTTGATGGTTGGTGTTAGTTGCTATCCAAAGTGCTACCATCGTTTAGTATCAGACACTTTTAATTGTTTTCTGTAACTCACGTAAAGTGTGATAGAAGTTTGGGTGTGTAAGTTTTTAATCTCTGCATAGAAATTTTGGCAACAATATTGCCAGAATAGATACTGTGGGAGTTAAAAAGTTGAAATAGAGCCAGAGAATTGGTAGAACAAATCAACAGAATAAATATTTTCAAGAGCTTTCATTATTACTGCTGCTAGTATTCATTATACTATGACTGCAAACAGCCAAGTTTCACATTGTATATATAAATTTAGTCATCCACTATCTATAAAAGAAACCATTTTTTTGCCGCTTCCATTTCTGGATAAAAAGGAATAAATTCGACTGATACATGGTTATGTTTGTTGTGTTGAACTTGCGAAAGAGAGAAGAAGGCGACAGCGAGTGGTATGGGGAAGCACAACGAACCCTTTTTAGGAAAATTGAAAAAAGAAAAGCGCCATACGTACGTTCGGTCGAGGCGACCACCTCAACCGAGTTGCTAGCGAAAAAAACGCCCGGCAATAAAGGAAGATAATTCGGTTCTCTTCTGTACAATTTCGCCGAGTAGGTGCGTATACATCTTTCCTTCGTGACGAAACCGCAGATAACAAATCGTAAATTAAAAACAAACAACCCAATTTGGCCGACAGCTGGCCCTAGCATCTTCGGATGGGTTTTCTCCGAGACTCGAACGCGTGAAAACTGTATAAATGGAATGATGCCATTACATAATCTTCGGATATTTCGAGGGAATCGTTGTGGTGGATATTTCTCTTGTGGAATTGCGAACATCTGCCGTCTTCTAGGTTTCTACACATGTTATGCTATTTCATTACATGATAAAACCTAGTAATTAACACTGCTAGGTTTAGGACAATTTGTTCGGGCTTATCTCTATTGCTCTGGATTGCGATTAAAGATTGTGTTTTTCGGATTAAATTTAGATTTTCTCAGTTCTTTCCGCACGCTAATTCTATTAACAGAATTCAACATATAATTCAACCTTTTCCAAATCGCTACCGCTCTAATGGATGCATTCGAATTCGGCATTTCATGGCGGTTTCAGTAATTTCGGAGTGGGACAATTCACGTACTGCACTCAATCTAGCAATGAAAAAA
>SMLS01068083.1:0-26291 GCA_004785975.1 Popillia japonica
CAACTTTTTTTTTCTTGTAATTTAAGTAAACGAGAACATGAAACGTTTTAGTGGAGATCGCAATATCAGGAAATCACTTCAACTAATGCAGTAGCGCGTTCAGATTTAACGACCTTTCATAAAACTGCTTTTTAAATAAATACGAACGGATGGATGGATGTGAATTAATAAATTTAATTCTATAACTGCTTTATCGTGTCCAATTGTAATAATTATATTATGGTGGATGACATTTAATTTTAATGCTTCCTACAGCAATCATTTTATTATATACCTACTTACATTTTAGTTTCTCGTGCCGTAATAYGAGTTGTATTGTATTAAATTYGTGCTAGTGTCTCTTCCTTTTGTTGTTTGTTAAATTAATTAGGGCTAACGCTGTTTCCATGTTTCGAGATAATAAAATGTCATTTTGAAACTTTGTGATAACACGAAAACAATGCAGGTGTATCTAAGTATAGAATTCTGATGTGGTTACATCATCAATTTTCGTAAAATTTGGCAACGGATGTGTTGGACAAATATCTACATACACGTGTATATACGAAAATCATCTTGGAGATGATAATATTAGAGTTCGATGGCTGCTTGGCACAACTGAAAAATTTCAAAATATTTGGTTTTAGGTCCAGATATCCTAGATCTACTGAATCCATTCCCACGAATTACTAACTGTCTTCATATACAGGCTGGCGTATTAGTGTGGGTTGGTACCACTGTTTAACTCACTCCTTCAATTTTCGGTATTCTGTCGGCGTTTCGGCTCATTCAATTTTATTACAATCACATTTATCTCGACTCATATATTTATAGCTTTACGCCTGTTTTTAGTTGTTGTGGTACGGAATTGGCATCGATAATTGCTTGTTTTGATAGGGATTGATGAGTGCGTGCAGCTTCTTTTTTGTCTGTTTGTATTTTTGCAACAAAAAATTTTTATTACATTCAAAAGATGTTAATTTAATTTCTGGAAAAATATACTCAATGACATTAGAAGTGTTACGCCCACAAAGAATCATTTCTTTTATCTTTGAAGATGGCAACTTAACTTGGAGAACATTTTCGAGAAG
Source organism: Popillia japonica (assembly GCA_004785975.1). Lineage (NCBI taxonomy): Eukaryota > Metazoa > Arthropoda > Insecta > Coleoptera > Scarabaeidae > Popillia > Popillia japonica. Next base: position 1,071 of record SMLS01068083.1, read on the forward strand.
ATTCATTCAAAATTCTGGGGTAAGACTGTATTAATTAGCGGAAGCACATAAAACATGAAGAGCAGCAAGAACTGCAATGTGAGAAGAAAAAAAAAGAAGAGGAAGAGGAGGATCAAGCTAAGACCAAACTATTATAGCTATTAACCATCCAAGTTTGGATAGGTGATATAGTCAAGTTGCCTTCAGGACCTAATGGGTAATTACATTTTATTCTAAGCTGATGTTGAGGCATCAGGTAAGAAGTCTGATTTGGTTAGAAGGAGCATCTAAACCATCAAGAACCTGTCGCTGCATCTACAGCAATTTGGGTAGGTGATAAAGTTAGCTTGACTTAAAGACACAATAGGTAGGCTCACTGAATGTCCCTACTTGAGTTAAATCGGTCAGTTAACACTATCAAACTATGATGACTTAAGGAACCTATGAATGTGTTCTTCATGTACAAACTTGACAACAGAAATGTAGATGTCTTTTAGTTTAGTTTCTACTGTATGATTGGTATATCCTCTTCTCAAAATTTCAATTGAGTACCTACTAAGAATATTAAAAATATTTGATCAAGTATGCAAAATGAGTAGGTGCACCGGCTCATTGTCTTCTCATCTTATTTGGTCCCACTTCAGAAGACAGAGCAGGTCGCCTTGGTATAATTATTGTGCTCAACACGGGAGGAAATGGTTCTATGTAGTTGGAAAACTTTTTGAAGGAGAGTTTGACACTATTACTGAATTATTTTCAAAATAGGTCCCTAATCCTCCTATATATGTATGTACGTAGAGGATCAACTTTTAGGCCAGCAGTTGGTACAACTGGCACACTCAACGCAGGAATTGGAACCGTTTTTCAAACTAAGACACAACAAGACGGGTTGGTACCACTTTTTAGGTCACCTTAGGAAGTACTGGTACCACTTCAGTGCTCAGCACAGGAGGGGGTGGTTCCAATTCGAAAGCTAACACAGAAGGATTTGGTATTAATTTGAAAGTTAACACAGGAGGAATTGGTACTAATTTCACGTTTAATGTAGTAGGGATTGGTAACATTCTCGAGGCCAACGCAGAAAGTGTTAAAAATAGTTTTTATTGAATATAACAGTAATTTCCAGGCTTGTTATTATTATGTTGTGCTTCATAATAAGTAAGATTAAGCAAAATGTATTTAAAAATAAATAAAAATTTGATTAGGAGTGGTGCCAATTACACAGTGTTACCATATTAAAATCCGTATGACTAACTCAGCACAGTTGACGAAGCTCTATATATCCGACATTATAGCAGTTATTAAAACAATATATTAAAATTAGTTGCACATATACAGGGTGTTCTATAACGGCGTGCCAGACCTAACTTATGTTTTTTCTAAATGGAACGTTATACTATTTTTTGCGTTCTTAAAATCTGCTTACTTTTAGGAGTCTCTTCATATAGGGTTTACTGGATCTATAGCGAGTATTTCAAAAGTTATGACCAATTTTACGTCTAAAATAAGGTGTATTCAGAATGTTAGTTCCGGTAAGAAAAAAAAATATACGACCTTTCTCGCACCATTACATGGTTTGGCTACATCTTCTATTTTTGTTGGTTCGAGCATTGAACAAAAAGAAAATTTCTTGTATACAAAGTGAGTCAAAACTCGGCCCCTTAATTTTCTCATTCAATTTAAATAGAACACCCTATATTTTTTTAGACGTTGCGATAGATATTTATCGACTCTTTCGTTTTTGTGAACCATTCCCTATACCTAACTCTTTAGGTTTAGAAGATATTTCAAATTTAAAATGAAAAATTGCGTTATTATCGCATAAAACATGGTTAAATATTTTGTTTTTTAGCAGGTAGTAGTAGCAAGTAGAAACCGACCAATATGTGATGGCTTTGGCCGGCCATACCACATTCAGTTACACCAAGAGTGGTTGAACGAAGATTTCCCTCGTACTGTTGCATTTTGCGAATTGGCTCAACAACAAATTTATGATCGGATAGATTTCGTTGAGCGTCTCGAGATGAAGCAACATTCAAAAAAATGGAAGCGTGATAGACACAACTTTCATTATTATTCTACCGACAATCCGCATATCACACAAGAGATGGCATAAACTAGGTGGTCTTCTAAACGGTTGGGTTGACATAGTTGGAAATTACGTTATTGAACCACATTTCTTTGATGGACGACTAAATAGTCGAGTTTATTTGGAGTTTTTTCAGAAGAGTTTACGACTATATTTGGAAAATGGACCTCTGAACGTACGTCAAAGAATGTGATGTTTACACAATAGGGCTCTAGTACATTACACTGCATTGATTCATATTCATTTTAATGCAAAATTTCGTTTTTCGGAGTATTGATGCAGAACTGTTAGTCGATCGTTTGAACTATGACTGCAACAACACTGTATTGATGTTATTGTTCAACATTTTGACAATTTTGTTTAGAATACTGTTTAATTTCTTGCACTGCGTATAAATTTTGATTCATAAAATTGAAAAAGACAGCAATTTTTTGTTTCCAATGTGAAATATCCTCTAAAATAGAAGATGTAGCCATACCATGTAATGGCGCGAAAAAGGTCGTATATTTTTTTAATAACTTTTATAATGGCGGATATATCGAGCTACCATGCCTTCAAAAACTTTCCTGATTAGAGATGGCCATGATTTTTTCCTATGATTGGTAACACCGCTACAGTGCGTCACTTTGACAGTTCGTTGGTTCGTATGTCAGTATGAGGTGTATAAAACACATACACACTGACAGTTGTCAAAATTTGGTTATAGTAAAATTTAAAAAAAATGCAGTGTTCTCAATCTTAGAAAGAAAATTAATTAAAAAACAGCCTACTCTAATCAGGAAAGTATTTGAAGGCATGGTATATCTATTTATCAGCATCATTCATAGTTTCTGGCCATGCCTGTATGTATGGTATTGTGCAACTTTGGTCGCACATATGGGTACGCGAATTCCTTTCGTTAAGCATCCCATATTGCGTCAAAAAATCTATTGCGTTGGTATCTGGATGGTAATCTACTTCTGCGTTGTGCTTAAACTGGATCATATAATACCACGAAAGCAAACATTATGTTGATAAAAATTTGCGATGGTATAGAAAACGCCTGTCGTAGTTTAATCCAATCGTTCATGCTTTTAAATCCTGATTAAATTTATGTGATATTGGCATTAATATATTTGCAAAACATATTTACCTAACTGCAAAAAGTGTGTTTAAACAGTGATAGAATAAGCCTGATTTACGTATTCGGATAAGATTTTAATGAATAAACCCCATGTAAATTAGGTATATCATACATATTATGTCCATATAGGTATCTAATTTCTTCCTACAACTGCATTTTCTTTTGCACAGGATATAAAAATGAATTTACACTCATTTCTACAATTGAATCTAATTATAATAAAGATGCGTTTTATAACGCACATATACATCCTATTTATTGAGCGTTAATGATATTGTAGTAATAAAAACAACTATCAAGTACTTTATGCAACAATAAATGATCTCCTACGTTATATGACTGGCATTAATGTCAGTTCAGTTTTATGAAAGCGAAACATACTGCATACTCTATGAAATATAAAGACATAATTAAACCGAGGAAAAGGCTACGTTTGTAGAGCCCCAGACTGGGGCTCCAAATAACCATTTGCAATATCATTGTATATACATATAGGTACAGCTTGGCAAAGTTCAACTGAAACAGTGAATCATCACGGCGCACGAAGGCGGAGCGAACTCGATGACCTCGTTATACTACTAGCCAAAAGTAAAGTGCCACTATTTTATTTATATGTAGTACCTTGATTGGCGCGGTTGACACGATGTTCCAGACATTTTGACCGGCACTATTACTATACGTGTGTGTGGGGCTCGTGCCACTATATACTATTGTTCGCCACGCCCACATCATAGAATGTGCAAATCACAGAGTACTGCATGATGACGTGCTCTTCAAGACGGCAGGGGTCTTACGGTGACTGCATTTCATTTCTTCGTTGCCTAATTACCCGAATTGACCCCGGCGTGGCCCAGCCCACTTGTGTTAGTGCGCTGTTTCAGTAGAACTTTGCCAAACTGTAATGCGGTTGTCCTCTTGTACCAGCTTCTTCCCAGCATCAATGTCTTCAGGGTTAACAGCAATTAAAGGAGGGCCAGCTCCTTTTCTGTGTACCACCGACTTGCAATCTCGTTCAAATTCTTTATACCATCAACTTTCCTCACACTCATACTTAAAATAAAAAGAACTTGTTTTCCACGAGTAACTACATTTTTCAATTCGCAATAATTGTACCTCATCCCTCGTATCAGATTTATACAAACAGATATCAGTGTATGACAAATAAATCTTCTATTATGATGACAATCCATAAATAATATCTTTGAGGATGAAAACAGCACGTTCCACGACGTACAGGGTACTAAAATCCGAGACTATACGCTTTCTCCGATCACATTATTTCTGAACTTTCATCCGCTTTAATTTATACGAATATTAACACGCTTTATATCGGTAAAAGCTCATTATCGAATAGATTCCAGAAATTGAAAATCGTATATCGAACGAAGTAATAATTCGATGCAATTATTTCGCGGAAAATGTTAGAATATCATAGAAGGGAGATTGTGCTAAGATTTCATTAATGAGTTGTGAGCTTTTAAGCTCTGTAACAAACGCTATTAGCTGAGTTCGTTCAACTTCTCGCTGAAAAAGAAAAAAAATCTAATTTACAGAAGTGGTGCCTCTAATTTTTGTGTTATTTAATGTTGTACATACATTCGGTCACGAAAAAATTGTATTTTTAGATATAAAGCTCAGGAATATAATATTGATTTGTGTCGTGAGACGTCTACGTCAACTAATTAGAATAGAGCTTAGACAGGTTGAAGCCGTTGAGGAGATTAATATGACTGGTGATGTATGACGGGGGTATGTACTTAATTGATAGATGCTAGAGTATGTAGTAAGTCTTAGGATATACGAAAATGGATATAAATTAGCTTCTATATAGGCTACATACATATACAGGGTGTCCGCGATATACAAAGCATCCTTTTAAAGGATGATAGCTACAACGATTTGGAAACAAAAACATATAATACACCTTGGGTCTATCTATAAGCGTAAACGAGAAAAAAAATATTTCTAAAAAACCTTATTTGGTCAAACTGTACAAGAAAACTCATTCATATTGCTTCTTAAATAACCAAAAAAATATATCAAAAATTTAGGGTTGAAAATAACTGAAAACAACGATGAAAACGAATTATTTCATACTTTGAAATTGAAGCGTGGTGTCATTTCTCTTCCACCATACTGTACACATGCCGTTAGAAGCGCAGATGCAAGCTAAGCATCATCTGTTTATACGACCTTGAACTTGTATCGTACGAAGTTAATAGCCATACGTTTTAAAATAAAGTTACCTTTGCGTTTTTTTTTAATAATGTTATGACAATAAAATCGATGTTACGTTGAAGTTAGAGTGAAAAGGGCGTATTTAATAGCAGCCTCCGATCGGTAAATGAAAATTTAAGTTGAGGGAAAGTCGCATTGAATGAAAAAAATGTAATTACTGCAATTATGTTATGGCGCTTTAAGCTCTTTCGTAAAGGCTACTACAAAATTGAGTTCTTTTCTTTTATTTGTGATAAATTGGTGGTCCTAAAAAAGACTTTTGAGTGACAGGAGAAAATGTATTACAGGAAAGCCTCGATGTGTTGCCCATTTTCAAGAACACACGCCTATCTAATCTTATCTTACACTAATCAGCTGCCGGTGTACAGTATGCGTCGAAGTTTGTGACATGAGAAATAATTTTTTTTCTCGTTTACGCTTACAGATAGACCCAAGGTGTATTATATGTTTTTGTTTCTAAATCGTTGTAGCTATCATCCCTTAAAAGCATGCTTTGTACTTCGCGGACACCCTGTATACCGAAGATTTTACATAAGTGTAAAATATGTTGATGCCTTGTACTCATTAGAATGCATCCTTTCCAACTGTCACCTGATGCTAACTAAACAATTTAGGACACAGTGGAACCGTTCTACCTAATAGGAATGAACATACCTCTGGTAGAATCTTCCTAGCCAGACTAGTTTGAGACGCCCCAATAAGGCATTACTTGGAAACTTCGATAAGCAAAGACTAAAGACCATGCTAGGATTAAGTAAAAACAATCTACGTAGAGAACACATGACAAGTATGGGTTTGAAAATCTGCAACACCTGATATCCAACTGCATGGCCATCACAGTAATTCGTGCCAGTCATTTCCGCAAAGCCGCCATAGACGAAAACCATCACAGCTACTACAATTTCTTAAAGATTAAAGCCTTTGGGTTATAGCTACGAACAAATGCTAGCAACTCATAGATCAGTACAATAAATCACCAGATTGCAACATCACCCTCAAACCTAAATTCTAAACCTAAAGGAAATCGCTTATGGAGTCATTTTTATTATTATTACTCGCAAATGACAGGATTTTCTGCTAAATGGCTTTCATAAGCTAATAGCTTCATTCGGTAGAAGCAACCTAGGTCACCTGTAGATTGGTGCTACTCTGGCATGGCTGGTTGGCATTTAATCTGCGACCAATTACGTCACATTACAATAAATCCATTCGTTCATGTTTGCTTTTCTATGGGGAAATGTGTTATTGCCAAAATCTTAAGTCATATTCATAAATGCTTTCCGGGCCAACCCACACAGGTTCTTATATAGAGTGCTGTTAGATAGGATTTTGATCAATTTTCATGCAGGCAGCTCAAGTGTGAATGGCTACTATTTTAGCCTCTCAAGATAATGGCATCACATTCTAGTTCTCTGTCTTTCAAGATTTCGATTTCTGTGTCCCTCGGTCGTTGGTGGCACTAATTTTGAAAGTCTTGAAGCTTCTAGAATTCTGACTTGTTTAAGCTATCCTAAAAACTAACTAATACTAAGCATCATTAACTTAGTCCTTACACTCCACCACTCCCAATTCAGCATCGTCCTATGAAAATGCTAAAACCATATTTCCTTCAGAATTACAGCCTAGACAACAACAGACTTATTGTTAGTTCTACAGTCCACAGTAGTAAATTACCTATCACTTCACTATAGGTAAGCCTTATGGTGTAGCTTCATACATTTTCTGGATCGTTATTATTTCAGCATCTCCACCTGATGGCTTCAGTCAATCTAGTTCTGTGTTTCTCCACATTTCAATAAACGTACCATTTGGCGCATTCGAACAATTCACAACTCGGAGAGAGATTCCTCATCTTGTCCAACAAGTCCAATACCTATTCCTGGTATGGGGGAGTTAGTGTGTGAGGATTCTGAGGTGTCTGATTGTTCTTAAAGAGTTTTTGACCATGGCTAACTTGATTCTGACATTCCCTCACTTCCCAATGCTGTTGACAACATCACTATCCCAAAAAAATGCCGAGAACAGTTTGTTCTTTAGAATTTCAGCACAGACTGATACCTTATTTCCTCTTTAACCAAACCATAGTGGATATTCTCAGCAGATTCAGCCAAAAAAGGATGTCAACGCCATCTTAGATAAAGGCCTTATTACCACCTGAACCAAGAAGTCTAGAATACAAAGATTCTGACGTTGAGCTGTCCTAAACAATGTTGGAGAAATTTTACTTCGCTCCTGACACACCACCGTTTCATAGTTCGATCCTGTCCACTCTATCCTAAAAATTCACAAAAACCATATTTTTTCAAAATTGTGACCCAAATTAAAAGCCTTGGTTATCCTCAATTTCAAACCTGATGGTGTAACTTCATACCTTCTTTTTCCCCATAGGAGGAACACCATCTCGTCCAAAATGCCTATATTGTTGACCTCACCGGTTTTAACCTCAAATTGGTCAAGACTCGACTGTTTCACTAGTCCTTCGAGCTTTCCTGTGGTATTCCAGTACTATATCTTACTGGTACTGGATATCTTGCAATGACAGGTTTCGTATAAGATAGGATTTCAATAAATTTTCACGCAGGTAATTCAAGATGCTCTCTGCACAAATTTGGGTGACCATTATGTCGATTTCCAAAATGGAGCAAAGCCCCATCAGACTGAGAATTTCGCCGTTGGATCTTTAGACTTCAATGTCTGTCACATTTGATGATTTTTTGACATGCACCAACCAGAAAGACATTCCTCGCCTAAATTTGCGGATGTAGGCTTTTGCAGTCCTCCTGGTGGCAATGTCTGCATTGTTAGTCTTGATTCCAACATCAATGCATCCAGAAATTCAAACATTTTGGAAAGATTATGGATCTGGCATCATCATGATATGAAACCGCAGAAATTATATAGCGATCAAGGGTACCAACAGGTTCATATCACATGAGGCTTACGAACTGTGTATTTTTGTGTGGATAAATATGTTTTAGAGGCTTTGTTACAACATTCTCCCTCCGGATGTAATATTGTGTGGATGGTGATATAGAAATTTTTGTTTAAATGTGTTTGTGTGAAGATTTTACTGGATTGAGTAGAGGCCCTGTATGTAACTGTATTTGCTTCTATTGCCTATAATGTGTCAGACATGTTTCTTGCATAATTGGAGCCACCCCAACTAAGATTTTTTTTTGAGGTTCAGGTGCTCCATTTTTCTCTAGTATTGATAACATTGATATGTACACAAACATCTGCATTTATTTCAGCAGCACAAGATCGTTTATGTAGTTTAGTTGGTTGTTCAATACCTAAGGTACAATTTCTTTTTTATCTCTCGGGGGAATCTTAAGTCTAAGGCATGCACATCTATGCTAGGCGTTCAGCCTTTCTTGCAGGAATTACACCAAAAATTGTTGAAGAATACTGTTGAAGAACTTAAGAAATATTGTGAAGTAGGAAGGTTTATGGTCATCATTTTGAGAGTCTAATAAAGCTAAAGATCTACTAGATGAAAATCTCGTATAGACAAACTTACATATACGAAAAAGCCTCCACCTGGAATAGAAACACAAATGACAGAAGAAGAACCGAGGTGTGGGCAAGGGACCTAGAGAAGACGAAATTTTAGGTGAAAATTGATGACATTAAGATTGATGGAAGTAGGGGGGCTATGTTGCTATCGCGCCATATTTGACCTTGACTCGCGAAACGGATGTTAACCGCTAATTAGTTTCACTTTCTAAGTAATTTAGCTTTCTAATGACTGGAATTCTGCCACTAAACAGGTCCGATTTTAACAGGTCTGATTTAAACAGGTCTAATTTAGATAGCGAATGGCTAGTTAGAATTGGCGTTATTTAAATTAGACCTGTCAAAATTGGACCTGTCTAAATCAGACTTGTTTAATGGCAGAATGCCAGTCATTAGAAAGCCTAATTATTTAGAAAGTGAAACTAATTATCGGTTAATACTTGCTTCGCGAATCAAGGTTAATTATGGCGCGATAGCAACATAGCTTCCCTACTGACAATCAAATAGAACCGAAAACAGCAAAAATAGGAATGGTACAAAAGATAAGGGAACCGAACAAGAAAGTGTACGAAGCAAAAGACGATAGGACATTGCCAACAACACTGCCTTTGAATGATAAGGTAAAAAGAACAGCAGAATAGAGACTTGTGCGATGGGAAGTGATTGCCAAATCTGCGGAGAATAGGAAAGAATTGGAGGGGTATATATTTGAAACATTTATTACATTACACTTGCTGACATCTTGGTGTGCGTACAAAACATAACCAAATTAAACCTCAACAATTTTTCCATTTATTGGCTAATTTAATGAAGGAATTGGCCACATTCTCAGACTTTTAAAAACTCATATTTTATACGAAATTTGACAAGTAAATGCGTACGTAGCTTAAAATAAAGCTCGCCTACAGCAGAGACGTAAGAACTCAATTTGAAGTTATAAAACTTCGTGGGAAATGCAAATTAGCACTTAAAGAGGACGTTCGTGATTAAATCTTTCGTATCATTTTATCAACAGGATAAGCGGTTCTCGGAAATATAAATCTCGAATTGTATACATACAATGCCTACTTTTATTTTCGGCTAATTTCTATTTTTAACGAAATAAAAAGAATAAATTCTCAGAACATAATGACTTCATACGCATACACCTATCAAGGCAATTCATTATCCTCCTAACTCTAGCTTAAAAAGATTCACAGCTCTCCCGAGGCGGCTTGTCAATTTTCTAAAATATGTTAGTTATCGGAGTTGTGTATGCACGTCTGAACTTTCACAGAAAATTAAATACGCTGACAGTCCCAGGATGGATGTTAGCCGGAGGAACTGATCGATACGTCAGTGGTGCCAATCTCACGACATTACGGAAATTAAGAGGCGGAAGTAATCATTCCATTTGGTTATTACGAACTGAGGGGGCTTTTCACTTACCTAAAGCCGTTCTAGTCCTGACATTCCTCGAATACCCCATAGGATGTAGGATAGCCCAGTACCGATCCACGGAGACGGCGACCAAACAAAAAATCGAAATGGTACACAACACGACCAACAAAGATACCGTGAACAGACAAGCGTACAGATTCGATGGTAATCCAACCGATGCCATGATGGCGAACGGAATCCCCAATAGTCCGACCAGGAAATCAGCGGCTGCCAACGATACGATGTAGTAGTTGGTCCTCCGTCGCAATTTCCTCTCCTTCCTGAAGACGAAGATCACCATGGCGTTGCCGACGACGGCGAAGATCGCAACTAGGACCTCGAAGGCCGCGTAATAGAGGTTGAGCTCTCCCGGTGAGGACATTATGAAGGTCGAATTGACGAAGTAATCTTCGGTAGTGTAGTTCATTGTGGAAAATCCAGTTTTCGAAAGTTTTTTTGGTTACATGTTGAATGGACTCCGATAGTTTGGGCAAAATTTTGGCTTTAGCCGAGTTCGTTGGCTTTAATGATGTTTTTGATTCGGGTGGGCATGTTGTTGGATTCCTGAAAAAGGAATAATTTCGATAAATTATTTTTATCTATTGCTTGTTTCCCCAGACTATTTTAAGTCCGGTATAATCCTGTTCCGACATGAAAAAAGCCTTATCGATCCCGCAATTGATATTTAATGAACTGATAGTGTGTATCGTGAAATTGCGTAGTAATAGGAGTAATATTATTGCTGATTACTATACGTTTTATGATAAACGATTCACAGGTAATTTGAGATAATCGCCTGATGTTTACTACGCATGGAAGTGCTTGATGTATTACACGTCCGTACTGTGGATTCCTAGACAAAATTGTAGTAACATCAATCGTTCCATTATTAGAAATTGTGTTGTTTTGTCAGCTATAATTAGAATAGAATATAGGTTGTTGGTATCTAATATTTGTATGACCTGTTTTGAACGTAAAAAAAACTAATAAATACGTACATACTACGAGTTTGTTAATGAATGATTGAAATGAATTAATACGTTTTGTCGTCTCGTTAAAACCAGCATTCATTCAACGCAATTAAATTAGCAGTAAAACGTGTGTCGTAAAGTAAAATTGGATGTAAATGTATAAGTATATAGAATTAAATTAAAAAATATCGTAGATATTCTCATTTAACACCTCATGGTGGGGCCAAGAAAAATGATTGTAGTGAAAATAACTAAATATCCTAAATTCTTTCCCGAGGTTGGTTCTACCAACAGTGGATCTTTCTGTTTTGGAATCAGACTGGAATATGGAAATAAACAAGTCACGTATTTAAGAGGGGAACTAATGATGGAAGCTGGGAAGTAATATAACTCTGGGGTTCTTTGCTTGCTCTAGGCATTCTTACGAAATATTGAAGGCTGTGATGTATGAAGATGGCGAAAATAAATACAGATATGGAGTTGATATTAAATAATACATAGGTTGGTTCTGTCTACAGTGGATCCTTCTGTTTTGGAATCCGAGTGACTTAGACTAAACAGATTTTGTAGGAGTTTTTTAAGGGTTTTGTCATTTAAAACCTCATGGTGCGGGCAAAAATTATGGTTGTAGTGAAAATATCGACATATTCTAAACTCTTTCCCGAAGTTGGTTCTATCAACAGTGGATCCTTCTGTTTTAGAATCAGACTGGTATATAGTAAACATTTTTACGTGATTTGGTGGCTGGTTTACCTCTAATTAGACTAAACAGATTTTGAACTTTGCACAATTAAGGAAGGGTGTGAAATTTTAGATACGAACTAGGAAAATTTTGGCTGGAAAATAAAAGGAGAGTTAGCTCAAATTTATTTTGATGCACTAAGCAATGCTAATAATGTAATTTTGTTCAAGATATATTAAAGATCTTTAAGCCAACTAAAAATTTTAAATCGTGGTACAGATCTAACAAAGCAAATAACGTTTTTACAAAGCTGCCAAATAACTATATCTAGTACCTTGTTGTTTTGACAGGATGTGTTGTCAAACATATCACTAAGTTAGATTTATACGAATACTAAATCAAAAGAGTTTAAGAGATTATATTTTTAAGTATTTACTTAGGAAGAAACATCACGAATCCCTCACCAATCTAATAAGTATTTTGAATTGCTTTCAATATATGGCAGCAAGTAATTGTATATAGATATAGATAGATATTACAATTAATGATTAATAAAATTTAACCATTTATAATGAGAAATACAAAAGGCACTTTCTTAGAAATACAAGACACTGCTGCAACTTCAATGTTACTCACCAAATTTTCCTTTAATTTCTTCAAACCATTATAACAGTTTAGAACTCCCAAGAAAAAGAAACTGCAATTGTGATACACTTTTTAGAAGCTTCCTTTAAATACGTAAAATTAATTACTTTATATGTTCAAAATGTATCTCGTATGAAATTTTGAATTCTTGAATATAAATTATATCCACCATGAAAAGATTTGCTATAGTAAGAAATGTATTATATCGCTTAGATTGGTATAACAAAAACATTCCTACCAATGACTTGCTAGACATTTTTTGCTGCACTAGTGCACGATGAAATGATTATATACCGATATCTTCTTGCGTGGAGTTTTTCTATTTACGATAGTTTACGAATTGTGAAATTCAAAACCTGTACCATTCAAGAAGTGGGGGGTTTAAGACGATTTCGCTCAGCTCTAAACGATGTTTGAAAACGTAGCGAACGATGCTAGTTAGGGAATTTTGTTTTTTAGATAATTGTGCGTGTAAAAATGTAGTGAACAAAATTATGATTGCGAATGCCTTATATGTATTTAAGTTGAGACAGATTCCGGTAATAATATGTGTATAAGTGTTAAGTGCTTTGCTAATTAGAACAGGATAATTTCTCTTAGATTTCTGCGATTTAAGGTATGTTTTTTTTTTTATAAATCTGCGGATGTTTTCCATGTTATCACGATTAATAATTTGTATCAAAGTAGGTATTATCTCGTTTCTCAGTACCTCCAAATATCTGTTACCAATTAAATTGTGATCAAAGATGGAAAGAGCTATCTAGTGATTATCTAAAGTGAAAGGTGGTTTGAAGTACATAAAAATAATTCGTACAAATTAAGCTACACCGGAAGTTAAAACTGAATCAAACTTGAAATCTCCTTTGATTTATAAAATAAAAAAACTTGGGGATTTTCGGTGTAGATCAATGATGACAGCCACATCAATTCAACACTCGCCCAATTGGTAAATCGAGCTTCATTTATCCACAGAATTTTTCTAAGGGCATCATCATTTAAAGTTATTTTATGTGGCATCTCCTAAACTGTCATCTACGGTGATAATCATTATCAAATAAATCTCTATACAATTATTCGTTTGTTCCCCAACCACGTGGCGAAATGATGTGATTGATAGTGGTTGCACTTTTACAGCTTTAGTTTCATTTCGAACTGACGTTTAATATCAGGGCTTCCAAATTTTATGATTAGAAATTTAATTGTATATACATATGTATCTACTACGATTGCGTCTAAATACAACACATTGTTAGTTGAACGTATTAATGGATATTACCAAATCTAATATTCTACAACGAACGTTAACACGTTCCTCACATAAAAGCGAAGCTTATACATAAGATTTATGTAAATATGAACCAGATGGGTACAGATTTTCTTGAATAATATAAATATTTAAGTCGAACTTCGATTTACATTTATTAATTTAGTCATCTTTCATCTTGCAGTTGATAGGTATGTAATACATTTTTCCAAATAAATAACAAGCATCGATAGTATGTTGAGGATGAGTCAATGTTTCTAAATTTGCAAAATCTCGATCTTGAATTTACATTATTTGCAAAGTCGAATTAAACAAACCTATATGCCTAATACTTTGTATGTAGTATGAATCATAAATTCCCAAGTTAGAAAATTATTAAAATATCTATTTTTAACTACATATATGTATGTATGTATTTATGTATACATATATGTATGTCCACCCATCTAGTAGACGTGTCAAACAAAATTGAGTTGCATAAGTTTTGCGAATAAATCACCAGAGGCTATGGAGGATCCATCTATTGAAACAAAATTCCTGTCTAGGAGAGCTAGTATCACGTATGCATGAACTTTTCCATATCTTTCCCGCACTTTGTCATTGGGGACAAACTCCCAGTTGGAACTAGAACTAACTAAGTTATTATTAGTTTTATTTCGAGCACTTTTCGTAAATAATTGGTAGTTCGTTTTAAGCTTATTGATGAAGCTTGGTCGCTGAAAATATGTTTAATTTCGTATTTATTTATTCGTATAACACACGCAGTAATGGAGTTTAACGTAGAATCTGAATGTGGCAAATTAAAATTAGGTTCGACATTGTGTGAAGTTACTAGAAATGAATGTGTGTTGATTGAGGTTTAATTAGTACTTCTGAAATGTGTCGCTGCAATTTTTATTTCAGATTATATAGAGATGATGTACAGATTGACACTTAATCAGGCTCGCCTTCCATAATTTAAAAGCGTTCAACCAACTGTCTTTAAAGATTCTATCAAAAAAAAAACACTTAACGGCGATGCCAATCTTTTTTTCTGACGAGAACCCTTTCCCTCTCAAATGTTTTTTGAGCTCAATAAGTAGCCAAATTCGGCGAGTTATCATGATATATCATAATTCTTGGCACTTTACTGAACACAGTAGGCAAATAATTTTGAACGTCCATTTAGCGGTAGGTATCTATCTTTTAGTAGTAGTAGTTCTAATTTAATAGCGGTCACCAAACTCGTAGTTCTAAAAAATACTGAGTACATAATTTTTTTTCATTGATCCCTTCCACCATCCTACTGGTTTCCTCATCTTCATGTATCCCTACATTATTGAAATAATAATCGAAATTATTTAGTTTACACCACCGTGTACCTTAATCAATAACTCAACCTTTATTTATGATCAAGTAATTAATTACATAAAGATAATTGTTATTTTGAGGGGAGTATAATACCACTTTATTAGAAACTCTTGTCCTTCATTAATAATATGCAGATTGTGTTTGACAGTTTATCAAACTTGCAAATTAGAGGCTCAAGTTGTGTGTACAGCAACAAGATATACACCATCTCCATAACAAATTCGAGCGTTAAATTGATAAAGTACATAATACCTGCTTACTCCACGTATAATACAACTTTTTGGTGTTTAGAAGATCAAAATGACACACACAGTTCACAAGGAAGCATTATTGTATTATCTCGTTTAAAATTCACGTAATCTGATATCATACCAACAATACGTAGTAGTAGCTTTTGCGCCCATTAGCTTGAATAATACTTGATACACAGTATGGTCACTAAATAAACGTCCCCGTATAATGTGGTGATGGGAGAATGATAACGACTGTATGTAATTATTAAGGTAAATCCGCCTTAGTTATTGTTTTAATAAAATTCTAAATTAACCATAGAAATTACACTCATTTCATATAATAATAAACATAAAACCCTGCAATTTACTTCATGGTATCTTAAAGACATGCACATGAAACTTAATACGAGTATCCAAATGAGAATTTCATTACCCGTTTGAAATTAGTGATTAGTATTCGCATAATAAATAACTCTGTTTGTTGCGAACACGTTTTAACATTACAATATTTATTTTACACCTCTGGTTACATAATAGGAATATAATTACCAGGTAATATATCTATATATATATATATATATATATACAGATATGGCCACATAGTATGTGGTAAATGTATGGATTATATGTATATACAGAGTGGCGCATTAGTGCGTGGAAGCTCGATATATCCGATAAAAAAATATTGAAAAATATGTATATATAAGTCTTTGGCTTTAGAGGATATTTCACATTCGAAATAAACATACAATACATTGTATCAATTAAAAACTATACGCTGTGCAAGAAAAGTAAAAGTATTCTAAACAAAATTGTCAAAATGTTGAACAATAACATCAATACAGTATTGTTGCAGTCGTAGTTCAAACAATCGACTAACAGTTCTGCATCAATTCTCCGAAAAAACGAAATTTTGTATTAAAATGGTTATGGATCAATGCAGTGTTATGTACTGGAGCCCCATTGTGTAAACATCACATTCTTTGACGTACGTTCAGAGGTCCATTTTCCAAATATAGTTGTAAACTCTTCTGAAAAAACTCCAAATAAACTCGACTATTTAGTCGTCCATCAAAAAAATATGGTCCAATAACGTAATCTCCAACTATGCCACCCCAAACGTTCAGAAGACCACCTAATTTATACCATCTCTTGTGTGATATGCGGATTGTCGGTAGAATAATAATGAAAGTTGTGTTTATTTACGCTTCCATTTTTTTGAATGTTGCTTCATCTTGAGACGCTCAACGAAATCTATCTGATCGTAAATTTGTTGTTGAGCCCATTCGCAAAATGCAACAGTACGGGGAAGATCTTCGTTCAACAATTCTTGGTGTAACTGAATGTGGTATGGCCGACCAAAGCCACCACATATTGGTCGGTTTCTATTTGCTACTACTACCTGCTACAAAACAAAATATTTAACCCCTACTTATGCGATAATAACGCAATTTTTCATTTTAAATTTGAAATATCTTCTAAACCTAAAGAGTTAGGTATAGGGAATGGTTCACAAAAACGAAAGAGTCGATAAATATCTCTCGAAACGTCTAAAAAAATATAGGGTGTTCTGTTTAAATTTAATGAGCAAATTAAGGGGCCGAGTTTTGACTCACTTTGTATGCAAGAAATTTTCTTTTTGTTCAATTCTCGAACCAACAAAAATAGAAGATGTAGGCAAACCATGTAATGGTGCGAGAAAGGTCGTATATTTTTTTTCTTACCGGAACTAACATTCTGAATACACCTTATTTTAGACGTAAAAATGGTCATAACTTTTGAAATACTCGCTATAGATCCAGTAAACCCTATATGAAGAGACTCCTAAAAGTAAGCAGATTTTAAGAACGCAAAAAATAGTATAACGTTCCATTTAGAAAAACTTAAGTTAGGTCTGGCACGCCGTTATTGAACAACCTGAATATGTGCAACTAATTTTAAGATATTGTTTTAATAACTTTTATAATGTCCGACATATCGAGCTTCTTCAACTGTGCTGAGTTGGTCATACGGATTTTAATATGGTAACACTGTGTAATTGGCACCACTCCTAATCAAATTTTTATTTATTTTTAAATACATTTTGCTTAATCTTACTTATTATGAAGCACAACATAATAATAACAAACCTGGAAATTACCGTTATATTCAATAAAAACTCTTTTTAACACTTTCTGCGTTGGCCTCGAGAATGTTACCAACCCCTTCTACATTAAACGTGAAATTAGTACCAATTCCTCCTGTGTTAACTTTCAAATTAATACCAAATCCTTCTGTGTTAGCTTTCGAATTGGAACCACCCCCTCCTGTGTTGAGCACTGAAGTGGCACCAATGCTTCCTGTGGTGACCTAAAAAGTGCTACCAACCCATTTTGTTGTGTGTTATTTTGAAAAACGGTTCCAATTCCTGCGTTGAGTATGCCAGTTGTACCAACTGCTAACCTAAAAATCGGTCCTCTATGTATATATATAGGAGGATTAGGGACCTGTTTTGAAAGTAATTCAGTAATAGTGTCAATCTGTTCTTCAAAAAGTTTTTACACTACATAGAACCATTTCCTCCCGTTTTGAGCACAATAATTATACCAAGGCCACCTGCTCTAGCTTCTGAAGTGGGACCAAATAAGATGAGAAGACAATGAGCCGGTATACCTACTCATTTTGCATACTTGATCAAATATTTTTAATATTCTTATTAGGTACTCAATTGGAATTTTGAGAAGAGGATATACCAATCATACAGTAGAAACTAAAGTAAAAGACATCTACATTTCTGTTGTCAAGTTTGTACATGAAGAACATATTCATAGTTTCGTTAAGTAATCATAGTTTGCTAGTGTTAACTGACCGATTAAACTCAAGTAGGGACATTCAGTGAGCCTACCTAGACTACCTATTGTGTCTTTAAGTCAGGTTAACTTTATTGCCTACCCAAATTGCTGTAGATGCAGCAACAGGTTCTTGATGGTTTAGATGCTCCTTCTAACTAAAGCAGACTTCTTACTTGATGCCTCAACATCAGCTTAGAATCAAATGTGATTACCTATTAGGTCTTGAAGGCAGCTTGACTATATCACCTATCCAAACTTGGATGGTTAGTAACTATAATACTTCGGTCTTAGCTTGATCCTCCTCTTCTTCTTTTTTTTTGCTTCTCACATTGCAGTTCTTGCCGCTCTTCATGTTTTATGTGCTTCCGCTAATTAATACGATCTTACCACAGAATTTTGAATGAATCTTCTCGAATAAATTCTCCAAGTTAAGTTGCCATCTTCAAAGATAAAAGAAATGATTCTTTCTGGGCGTAACACGTCTAATGTCACTGAGTATATTTTTCCAAAAATTAAATTAACATCTCTTGAATGTAATAAATTTTTTTTGTTGCAAAAATACAAACAGACAAGAAAGAAGCTGCACGCACCCATCAATCCCTATCAAAACAAGCAATTATTCGATGCCAATTCCGTACCACAACAACTAAAAACAGGCGTGAAGCTATAAATATATGAGTCGAGATAAATGTGATTGTAATAAAATTGAATGAGCCGAAACGCCGCCAGAATACCGAAAATATCAATGATGTATTGGCGAAATTACGGTGGCTTCCTCAGAAAAGAATAATCTCGCATCATTCACCGTTATGTATTTCTCAATTTTTTACCTACATACCTACATACAATCTTGACAGTGGGAAACTCTATTTTATCATCTTTTTCCCTATATTAAGATTTAAATTTGGTCGTGTCTATTTTAATTTTTCGTGCCATTAGGTAGATTCTATTTTCTCTCATTTGTCATCATTTATATTAAAAATGACATAATTTTAATGCATATTCTAGCAGAGCGTGTAATTATGTTGAAGCTGATTATTGCTCATACATCAAAAGTGAAGTTGGTGTTAATAAAATTATGGAAAATACATCAAATTCGTCGCTGAAGTTGAAACTTTTTCTTAGGCGTTTTTGTTTGTTTCAGTTCCAAAAGCCTTTGCTGCGGTCTCCCTAGTTTTTCTATTCTATTATTGAATTATTCGCTCCAACGACGGCTGTTTATTTCTTTCTAAATCTAGTAGTTTCTTTCTTGCGTGATAGAAATGACAATGCTTCTTGTATTTGTTTTTGTATACTCAATAAATACGAATACAGTTTTATTCATTTATCCACCCAAGAAGATATTTATATTTCTTATTTAAAGTTCTGTAGAAATATCCAATATTTTTTGCTCTCACAAGTTCATCAATTTAGGGGATGCGTCCTACAGTGACGTGCCATTATCGATGTTAAAATCCCAGCAGTCGAACAATGAAATTGTCAAGAAATATAGCTTCGAAAAGAATTTTTATTAACAAGATTGGAATTGGAGGGAGAATCCTTCCCCTCCCTAAAATGAGTGGAAACATACCCTAGCATCTTCCAAGCAGAGATAAATACAATTATTGGAAGATGGTGGTCAAATGAATATTGGCAGGAATTATCGGAAGCGAAGCATTGAATTCCGAGCTAACCACTTCGGCAAAGACATCAGAGACGAAGAAGAAATACTTTCTCCAAACCAATGATTTTCATGCTAAAGATCATCATAATGGTTTCTCTTCCGATAAGCGTGATATTATATCTGGCGTCCCTCACTAATGATATGAAAATATTTCCATTGATAAATTCAGCAGAAGATTGCTTATTCCTTTGGTCTTTCAAGCTGAGGTAGCAGCAATTGACCATCGCGTTAGAGAAGTGGAAAGATGGACTGAGTTCGGTAAAAGCGTCGCGACCTTCTCAGACAGCCAAGCAACACTTAAAGCGATTAGTTCAGAAAACGTTGACTCCAAACTGGTTTGGGACTGTATTAATGCTTTAAATGAGGTGGGTTCCCAAAGGAAACTAATTTTGGTCTGGGTTCCCAGCAACGACGGCGTGAAGGGAAATAAGACGGCAGACGATTTGGCCAGACAAGGTTTGCCAAGGCAATTCGTCGGGCCTGGCCCATCCTTCGGCACCACCAAATCACAAATCAGAACGTCCATCAACGAATGGATACATAATAAGTCCAGGGAATGGTGGCAAAGATCACCAGGACAAAGACAGGCAAAGGAGTTCCTAAAAGAACAGTTGCCTGAATTCGCTAGAGACCTGCTGGATAAAGACAGGAAAACCATCAAAATGATAGTAGGTCTGTTTACATGTCACTGTAAACTAAATAGGCATATGTATGTACAAGATAGGCCTAGCGGAAGATGCCATATGCAGATTCTGCAAGGAGGAGGAAGGAACCCCAGTCCATGTGCTGTGCTATTGCAAAAGCCTGGCAAGGACAAAGTTTCTAATGTTGGGCACAGAGTATACCGCAGCACAGAGTTGCATACAGGAGTCGCTCTCAAGCACGATAAGCCTCATAAAGAGGGCAAAGTTAGAGGGCGCCTTCTAGGATTACTGGGGATCACAATAGACCGGGAAGGTCTATTGTGAGGTCCGTATTGCCACCCCTAATCTAATCTAATCCTTCGAGATAATTTTCAAGAATTTATGGCTGGTGTGATAGAAACACAGATTGTCCTTGAATGTTTCTAAGTGCAATGCGATAAGCTTGACGAGAAGGAAATAGCGTCTTGAATATAATCATAAGATTCCTCACATTTCTATCTACATTAGTGACGTTGTTTCTTCAGCCACTGATTGTATTAGTAGGTATGGTGACACTTGGTCCACCCCCCACCACTCCTACCTTCGGTAGGTGTCGGCGACCAATTAGCTGTTGTGATTTAACTGCTACCTGTTGTGATTTAAACCGCTAGCTATTATGATTGAACCGCTATCTGTGATAATTGAACTGCTTTCAACTGCCATATCTGTTGTCACATTCTTGTTACTGCAGCTGTTTATTTGATCTGCTTTAAGCGGTTCAATAACAGTTAGTGGTTTAAATCACAGCAGGTAGCAATAGAATCTCAACAGCTAACAGTGGAGGGTGGACCAAGTGCCCCCACACCTACTTGTATTGTAGAAGAAGAGTTGTTCGACCTATTGATCTATTGTGGATCTTTTTGAATTAATATTTTAGAGGGCAATGATCAGTGTGTCCTTAAATGCAATTTTCTGAGATCAAAAAGTTTTCTCTTACTATTTGGCGAGCAGTTTACAAATTTCTTCGCTTGTAATTGGCTGGGTGTTTTCCTCGAGATAAAGGTTATGTCTTTTGCTTCCCAGTATTGAAGTTCCTTCCTGAGATTGTAGTTTGAAACCCCAATCAAGGGTTCTAGTCTAATTTTGCAAATTCATCCATTTCCCTTTGTATTTGTGTGTCTTGACTCACACACTAGGTATACAGGCTGATTCATTTTTGATCCTCACCATTGTGATCGCGCTTATTATTGAAGATAGATGGTAGGTTTAAATTTGGCAAAGTTGCTAAATTTTGTGGTGATTATGATCCCGAAAAGAAAGTAGACTTAGTACAAATGACGTTCGAGATTTTTCAAAAAAACTGAGAAATCTCATTTTCTTATTTTGCTTGTAGCACTTTTATTTGACCTTGCAGAGTAAACCTAAAGACACATTCTCAAGGTCACTTTTGCTCCTTTATCTAATGGTGTACTTAAAATTTTTATACGACGTTTCGTTTTCTTTGGGTCATCATCAACTTTGGTATTTCTTATGGGCGCCATATTGGATTTTGACCCAACGCAGGTCTCCATGATCCATATTCGACTAAATTTCTGTCAAGATCTAGAAAAATAGTATGATATGTTTGTAGTCTCGCTATTGTTGTATTTCGGTTGGGATTGCTAAAAAATACATAACATTATCTCGTTTCTCTTCATTGGTGAACGCCATTTTTGCGTTACTAACGCAACGATAATTGACAGTTCGTAATTCCATGGCTATCTCATTTAACATCGACTTTCATTTACGCGATACTCAATTTAAAGTGATTGACAGTTCGAAATTTCATAGCTACCTACCTTATTTAATCTCAAATCAGATTCTTCGTCAATTAACACATTATGTCAAATTTTGTTCTCAACATATGATACATGGTTGAAATCACAAAAAGAAAATCTTTCTAGTTGCGTCAAAATCCAATATGGTGCCCATAAGAAATAACAAAGTTGATGATGATCCAAAGAAAGCGAAACGTCGTATAAAAATTTTGAATACACCATAAGATAGAGGAGCAAAAGTGGCCTTGAGAATGTGTCTTTAGTTGTCCTCTGCAAGACCCAATAAAAGTGCTACAAGCAAAATAAAAAAATGAGATTTTTCAGTTTTTTTCAAATAACTCGAACGTCATTTGTTCTAAATCTACTTTCTTTTCGGGATCATAATAACCACAAAATTTAGCGACTTTGCCAAATTTAAACCTACCGTCTATCTCGCTCGAAAATGAATCAGCCTGTATATCCTGTTTGTTTCAACAAGCATGTGTATAGTTGCATAGAAATAATTGGTGTCTCAACTACTAAGCACAAATTTATAATTGAACAAATTGCGCCTGAGAACAACAAGAGCTGGTAGCCAAAGGTCTATAACCCATGTAATCTTGAATTGTTGTTGTTGAATGTTTGTTGATCACTTTTAGCCACCTCTCTCTGTCTCTTGGTAACAAGAATGACTAAATATTAAAAAAAATAATTCTATAAATCAGAAAAAAGTAACCCTGTATACGTAGAAATATACATACATACCTGTCAATTCTGATTCATTAAAAAAATAATATGGGTGTTTGTTTAATGTACTCGAAAAGTAGATAAAAGTGTAACAAACAGTGATGAGATAAATATTTGATTAATGGTCACGAACATTGAATGAATATCGCCTAGAACATTTATTATATTCTATTTTAGTCTGTGTACTTTGACATACAGAGTGTTACTTTTCGGCAACTTCTTTAGCAGTCAGGGGAAGTACAATTGGAAAAGGTCTTTATTTACTAAAAAAAACATTTGGACAGATTTTCAAATTGCCACAAAGAAGGAAGACTCAATATATAAATACGATCCTATAATCTGTACCAACACCTATGGATGTATACGTGTTGTAAGATTAAGAACAGACAAATTTTAACCGCAATGTTCATTATTTGCGTAAGGAAAATAAAAGTCCAAACCGAATAGATAGTCTGACGGATGTAATAAAAGTTATGACCCTATTTTAACGTTTTATTCGTGTAATAAACGTTAATGCTCGGATGTTTTTTCCTATTGTTATTGCGATTTAATTGTAAGTCTTCCGAAATTAACTAATTGACTACGTATGTACCTATGTAAAGAAATCAATTTGTATAACATGATAGGATTGAGTAACATTTTGATTTAATTCTATTTTATCTCAGATTAGTCGTTCTTTTTTTGTTCAAATTTTTGTCTGTCTGTACAAATCCTCGAAGTTTCTTGAATTTTCTGGGCAATACTATTGAAGGAAAGATCCACTTTGTGTGGTTCTAGTTGCTTTTTAAAGTAGCCAAAAGATCCACCATTTTTTGGCGATGTCTTCTACCATTCTTCCATCAATTTTGATACAACCCAAAAAATTATTTTCTTTTGGAAATTATGAGAAATCTATAAAAGGTACATCAGGTTTATTTGCTAGGTTGTAGTAATAAGCCGAATACTTTGCTGGTTTAGTCACTGAAGCTTACTAGAATGAATCATGAAACCAGCGATGACATTAATCTTCGTATTGGCCCTTTTTAGTGCAATTATTAGCATTTCTCTGGACAAATTAGTCATGGTTACGATATCAGAATCTTTAGAAATTTGATCATTCCTAAGAGCAGAATATAAGCTGAAAGCTATAGAACATCTATAAGGCCGTACTTTGACCTCGAGCAAAGATAAGACTTTTTAAGTTTGTTCATGTTTGTTCATGTTAGGTTTCAGTATTTAATCAAACTTGACGTTTGTGAGACTTGATATGTGTCCTGGCTTCAGACACTCCAAGTTATTCGTTGATTGGAAACGAGCAAAGACCATGCTAAAACAAAATAGAAACGAACTACGTGTTCTTGTGGACGATACCTATTGGAGAACACACAATAAGGATAAGTTTGAAACACAATAGGTGCCAATCCCAACTGCACGACTATCGAGCAATTCGTGCCAGGTATTTGGGCGAAGGTGTCATCCACGAGAGAGACATACCCTTCTTGCAATAAGCACAGCTATTATTTAGAGTTTTTTACCGCCCTTGGAGTAGATGGGGGGCTATAGCTGCGGGCAAATCCTAGCAAAACTTATAGCTCATGTAAGGGGAGCACTATACTGGATGAGTTTTTTTTTATCTTGAGATTATTTTATTTTTTATAATGTAGGGAGCTCACTGAATGGGGCCGAACTCCTTCATCTACGGAGAAAGTGGTAGAATTATCGATGATGCTTAATCTGTACTCACAACGTTTTCCCGACAAAATGCGATCATCATCTTTTTGAAATTGCGGTATTAGCGTGTAATCCCAAAATACATGTCTAGAAAAAATACTCAAAAATGAGTTGGTTTTTTTTATTTTAACATTAAAACAACATTTCAAAAAGCCATTCAGTCAACAAGAAGTTTGGACTGAGAAATTCTAGATTCGCGAGTACTAATGTGCGGATTAAGAGCTACTGCAGCTAATTCCACGATGTCATTATTTCCTCCGGCAATTGTTTTTCGACGATTACGTTTTCTTGGCTGTACAATTCTTTCCCCAGAGAACTGTTGAAACACTCGGTAAAAAAGAA
>SMLS01068084.1:0-12108 GCA_004785975.1 Popillia japonica
AGGTGAGTGTACCTGTCGTTCAGATAGTGGCTAATTACTTTGAGCAAATAACCTGGTATGCCCTTCCATTCAAGATTATCCATTATGTGATCCCAGTTGGCGGAGTTGAACGCATTTCTTACATCCAACGTAATTAACGCACACCATTTCTCCTGTCAACTTTGGAGTGTGTCTTTTACCGCGTAGATCTGTTTGTCCTGAACATGCCCAGGATCCATCTTCCATTTGTTTTGATGGCCTCGTTTATGGCTTCAGGCGGCATGCCATTCATCGCTGGCGCTTTGTCATTCTTCATACCGGCCGCGGCTTTCTCCAATTCTAGAGCTGTGATGGATGGGGCATCTGTATTCCCATTGTTATAGTTTTTTCGGTGCGAGACATCGTCGCGCTTTATAACAAAGAGATTCTCACCTTCTTTTCTAGTGGAAAGTAATATGGTGGGAAGCTTGTTATTTCCCGTAGAACGATCTTGTATCCGCTACCCCAAATATCATCATTGAACTTTTCGCACAGTTGCTTTTTCTTCTCTTTGCTAATGAGGTTACGTAGCTCCTTTTTTTGTAATTTGTACCTTTCCTCGCCTTCCACTCTTATGTCTTGTGATGTAGGTTTGTTGCTGCACGTGTCAGGTTTCTTCTTGTGCATGTGCACTGCCGCCGTTTTTCTTGGATGGTATCATTCCACCAATATGGTTCGGGTTTTAGACTTGTTGTACGGGTACTGTTCTTATATGCTTCCTTTATTGCCTTAACACATTGTCGGTGAGATGTCCTTTCCTCGTTGGTCATGCTTGCAACTCTTAGATCAATTTCTGCAGAGAACGCGCTTCTATTCACAGAGATATGTCCGTTTTTCCATCCTTGGTCCTCTCGCATTGTTCGCATCATGGCTTATCTCAAAAGTTATATACATATGTATAAGTGATCAGATAGATTTTCTATTGGCAGTACCTCCCATCCATGTATCTGTCGAGCCATGTACCATCTATATAAGATTTACTGCTTTCTGTATAGAAAGTTGGCGTGTCACCTGTGTTGTTGACTACTAGATTTAGTCTGGACATCCATTCAATCCAATACTCTGCTCGTCTGTCGTTTATCGAAAAGCTCCTTTGTATGGATTTAGAGTTTCGATCTTCCATTAAAATTGTTTCACCATTATTTTGGTTTAGGTGATTCATTATATCGTCCACTTTTCTTTGGAACTGTTCCTGTGGTATTTTGGGGGGAAATGTAACAGCCATATATGGCAAAGTTTTTAAGTTTCGAGTATACCCAGCCATCAAAGGTATTTACTTTAGTGACCTCCATTTTTTTGTTTAGGAAGAGAAAACAACGTCCCACTTGCGATCCATTCACTACATTTAACAACATTTTTATTGGGTTCACCTGCTATCACTATGTCTATGTTCATACGCCTCGCAGTAGCGTAAGCGAAGTCGTGGGCACCGCGCCCTCTAAACAGGTTAGCCTGTAGAATCTTCATCATATATTATAGTCTCCACCTCCGTTGGAGCCTTCCGATTAGGTATCTTCCTGCGTTTTTCGTCCACTAGATCTCTAAAATAGGGGCATTTTGTTTGATCAGCTCTATGCCCGCTAATATTGCATGCAGGTGTAACGCCTTTACACCATCAGCGCTAACGGCTATCAATAAAAACTACTTTCTTATTCTAAATGTATCAAAATACCGATACAAACATTTTTAGATCATTCTGTGTTGCAGGACAATCACTTTCGATTTATGTGAGACCTACCTTAGTTAAAATTAATGAAGACGTAATTATTTGTGTTTATAGATCTTTAAAACTATTTCTTTAGGACAAATATAGGGACTTCTGTGTGTTTTTTCGGATAAAAACTTTATTGAAAAACTGGTTTGGTTTATTTTGATTTGACAGTTGTTGATATTCGGGGCTCCGTTGGTTAAATGGCCGGGATAGTTTATTAAAAATGTGCTAAAGAATTACCACGTGAGGGTGGAGTTGTCACTTGCCAGGGTTGCGATGAGTGTTATCATTATGGCGAATGTTCGATATCCCTCTCTACTTATAATGGAATGGGTAGTAAAAAGAAGTCGCTTTTGCGAAGCGAAAAATGCAGAGAACATACAGATAGTAGAAAACTAAGAGAGGATTTTAGCTCAATGGACGCCACATTGACACCGAATGAAATGTTAAAAGTAAGATCTGAGGTAGCCGATCTGCAATCCATACTGGTAGAACTACGTGACCAAATGAACAATGTTATTAAAAGTCAACAATTTCTATTCGCGCAATATGAAGGAATTAAAACTGGACAGGAATTGATTGAATCGCATTAAAAAAAAATGTAGGGAAAAATTGGCCAAATCAAGGTTGAAAACAAGGAATGAGATAGCAAAATTGAGGAACTTTCTAAGAGAATAATACAACTAGAACAACATGAAAATGAAAGGAAATGTATAATTCATGGTATTGAAGAGTCTCCGAGAGAAAATATTGAAGAAAAAATACTGAATATTGCAGTCAAATTAAATGTTAAGTTGGAGGTTCGTGACTTGGAATGTGTTCAAAGAGTGCATACATGGCACAAGGAGAGTCTTCCCCCCTGTTATTGTTTAATTTCGGAATGTGAAGAAATGAAACAATATAAAGGAAAAGAAGCAATCAATAATAATGAACAATGATGTTTCTGGCGGCAATTTCGAGAGAAAAATTTATATTTACGAATACTTATCGGGCTATTACAAAAAAAACTCTTTGGGAAACGAAACAGCATGCTAGGGAGAAAGGATGGAAATATGTTTGGGTGCAAAATTCGAGAGAGCTAGTCAGAAAAAATGATGGATGGCGTATTTTGAACATTGGCGATCCAGCAGACTTTGACAAAATAATTCAGCAAGCACCAGGAATAAGCTAGTGTAGATGTGAGCACAATATTTAGGGTTCTATGGATCACGAATTTATATCAGATCACATTAATTTCATACAGACTTCACAAAATTTTGATAGCGTAAATCAATGGCTAGATTCTGTTCAGTCACAACCACATATTTGTATAAATATAATATTTTTAAACAAAAGTCACTGCAGTAATATATTTAATAACTCAAGAGTCAGGGCAGTTATTGCAAAGGATAGTTTTTTAATAATAGGTTTTCCTAGAAGAACCTGTATACAACACACTGATCTCTGAATTTTAGTTTGTATTAAGGTTACGGGGTCGATAGTTATATTGCTAAATAAAAATATCATGTATATATGTATAATAAACCATATTAGAAACTTAGTGCACCAAAGTTTACATGTTTATAATAGGTGTATTCGTTTATCTGTTTGGTTAGTTCACTTTGGTTAAAGTGAACAAACCGGAACAAACCAAAAATCTGAAGTCACCGAACCAGCAACATAAAAAAAACGTACAAATGACCAATATTCAAATATTCATACGTCCAAATAATTTTAGGGTGGGTAGTAGAGGAGTAAAGGAAAGTGAGTTTAATTAGTTGAGTTTGGTTATTTAAAAAAAACACACTCAGATCAGTTTCTTAAGAAACTGAACTAACCTAAAGTGACCAAACAGATAAACGAATACGCCTAATATTCGCTTTGGTTACTTATAAGCGCGATCTGCAATATTTCCGAAATCGACAAAAAAACTGCGGCATTGATGTGGTGTTTTATTTTTATTTTTTAATGTAATCTCCTCGAAGATTAATACCTATACTTTCTCAAACGGTGCTCCAGTCTCTTCAAGCTGTCGCAAAAGTAGACTGTTTCGGAGTCTGTAATATAGCCACATGTAGCGGCAATAATCATTTGAGGCATATCTCTTTCCTGCCAGCGATTTTTTCAGGTTTGGAATAGCGAAAGAATCGCTGGAGGCTAAGTCCAGTGGATATGGAAAATGAGAAACTAAATCGACTAATTCAATTTGGGCAAGACGATGCAGGATGCATAAAGCCAGCGCATTGTTGCTGCGGAGAAGTACTTATTTTCACTGCAAACCATGCCGTTTCTCCTTCAATACTGCTTAGACCCGACTCAATGTATCGCTGTATTATTGCCCCGTGGTTGTTCTCGCCTTCTGGAGATAGTCAATGAGGATCACGCCTTGGGAATTTCAAAAACTGGTCGTCATCACTTTTCCTGGGACGGTTCACGCAAAAAATCCACTGCTTCGACTGTTCCTTGGTCTCCGGTATGTCGTGGTCGATCCCAATCCCATTCACGGTTACGACACGCATGAAGAAAACCCCTGGATTGTGTTGAATTCTGGCCAGATATTCCTCGGACGCGGGTACCCGATTTCCTTTTTGCAGCGGATCTGAGCAAACGCGGTACCCATCGCACCGAAGGTTTTTTTTATACTCATTCCTGTAGGATATGGCCCACGTTAATGAGAAAATATTTAGAAATTTTAATGTGCAATTTTTTGGCAGCGTATTTCAAGGTTTCTAGTAAAACTACATACATATATAAATATACATGTATCTACCTAATTATGTGGTTATGATACTTTATGCAATTTTTTAGATATTCTCTTCTCTCAACATCATCATGATTTAATACTTCAGAAAGCATTCTATTTAAGTGGTCAATCTTCAATACTAAACATCTAGCAGCGCAGGAAACATATGCAACCAGCGTTAATGAAGCAACTGATAGAAAAACAAAGCTATAACAGCTGATAACCAGGTGAATAATAAAGAACACGCCTTTGTCAAAATTATAGGGGTAATGTATACCAAACACGTATCCACAATATTGTATGTCGTCCGCATTCTTATGAGATTTCATGCACGAATTATACGTTGCCAAATTTGTAAAACAAAGTACAGTCGGTGCAACAATAGCGTAACCAATTATCATTCTAAATATATTTTTCGTACAGGTTACACTTTTTTTTAGGGTATTAGGTTCTCCAAAAATAGTAAAATCGCTGATGTGATTAAGAACCTCTAATGCATCCTGACGTTTATATATAGTTATCATATAAAAGAATATCATACTACATTTTGTTTCCATACTGTAGATAGCATCTGCCATGTCAAACCCTGTAGCTTTAGGATCTAAAATAAAGAGACATTTATAATCAGAATTAATAAAGAATACCAGTACCGTTCTAGCCTTTCCTAAAATTCTAATCTACTCTACAGTAATTATACATATGTATGTATAATAATAATAATGTTTTTGAATGATGGTACTCAGCCATACAAAGTAGAACAATAAATCGAGTATGCATGACCGCATACGAAATAATAATAATAATAATTAATAAAAATAATAATAATTTTTTTTTCTTTAACTGAAGCAAAATGCCTCAATGCACCATAGTGACGAGACCCGGCACCAGTGTGTGGGGCTTGTACCTACTAAGAAACCAGATGTAGAATCCATCCTGGAACTACTGGTCGCATTACTTCAGGATGGCACCTCGTAGTTAGCCTCGCTTGGCTGCCTGCTTTGGCCACTTATTTCATTTTTTCAGCACCTTCTTGACGAACGTGGCGCTCTTCAGCCAGCAGTCGTTTCCTGACAGCATCGTTTGCACGCCGTTGTACGGCGCGAAGAGGCCTACTTCTTCTTCTAGCGCTGCTCTATAGTCACTCCACCTCTCGCACTCGAAAAAAGTGTGGAAAGCGTCGTCTACTGTCCAGTCGTGGTATTGGCACGCTGTATTCTCTACTTTAGCCATTCTAGCCAGACACTGCGTGAGGTAGTAGTTGATTTCACAGTGTCCTCGATCCATCCACTCCGTAATGTTGTGAATGAGTCTGGCCCTCCATCTACCTTTCGTCTCGTTCTACCAGCGCTCTTGCCAGCTTTGTCGGGTGAGAGCTTTAGCATCCCCTATTGCTTGCCTTGCGCCGACCTCCCTTTGTATCGTGGACTCTCTTCTTTTCCTGGGTCAGCAAGTCTATCGGAGTTACTCATGCAGTCACCGCCTGTTGGGAAACCGTACGATAAAAACTGGCAATCCTGAGAGCTCCCCGTCGCTGTACTGAAGCCACTCTCTTCCTGCACTTGTCCTGGCGTAATACGTCTCCCCAAATCTCACTACCATACAGTAGTATGAAATGGGTGACGGTCATCAGAAGCCGGCGTTTAGTTGCCGACGGTTCTCCTACGTTTGCCATAAGTCGGGTCAACGTCGTCGCTACCTTAGCGGCCATAAGGCAACAGATCCAGTCATCGAGCAATAATGCTCGATGACTGGATCTGTTCCCAGAAAGTCATCTTGCTGTCTAGCCGCAGTCCGAGGTACTTCACCGAAGTTTTGGTAGATATGGCTTGCGTATCTACCGTCATTTCAATCTCTCTAGGGATTTGTCTGGTCAGTAGAACGACCTCAGTCTTTTCCGTTTCCAGAGTCAGGCCGTTCTTGTCCATCCATCCAATTACCCTTCTCAACGTAAACGTTGGGCATCCGCCTGGTCACGTGCTAGGATGCGTATCCTATCAGATACGCATCTTGCGGCAGCTCTATTCGCAGGATCCCATTGTAGCACACATTTTATAAGTCAGGACCTAGTATGGAACTCTGCGCTACACCGGCTGTTATCTTCTTTGTACACGGCCCGCCTGCAAAGTCGTAGATAAGTTTCCTGCCGCTAACGTAGCTGCGTACCATTCTAAGTAGATAGGATGGCGTATTACTATCCAAGAGGACATCCCACCTCGCGAAGTTGAAGGCGTTTCTTACGTCCAGCGTGCCAGCATCACCAGGGGCCTCGAGTAAGGAGTTTCCCGTTGAGGAGCTTCGAAAGTATTCACTACCTGCTCCACGACGCCGATTGTGGAGTGTCCCTTCCTGAAGCCGGGTTGTCTGTTCGACAAACCTCCCGCGTCGTTAATACTGCTCTAGCGTCGCGTCTTGAGTAATCTTTCTAGTAGCTTGCCAGCCGTGTCCAGCTTACATAGTTATCTGTGTGCCGAAGCTGTCACCCTTGCGTTTGCTTATCAGCACGAATCGTTGAACTTTCCATCTCCGGAAAAAACTCTTTCCGTTCGACAGCGGTTGTACATGTTTAGAAGCAGGCCCGGATAAACGCGTGCCACAGCCTTGAGTGTTTCTACTGATACTCTATCCGTACCAGGCGCTTTCCTGTTTTGTAGGGAGTTCGTCGCTCTTGACAATTCATGTTCGCTAAAAAGCGGAATGTCATGCAATAGCTCGTCCTCCACTTCCTCAGTTCAGTCTGGATGAATAGGAAACAATGCGTCGACGATGTTCCGCATTTTGTCTCGTTCAAGAACTGGATTCGCAGTTTTTGTCGAGAGCTTGCGCATGACGATTTTGTACCCCAATCCCCAGGGGCCGTTGTTCAGACACGAAACAGTAAATCTCGGCAGCTTTAATGCGACTTTCCCCCAGTGGAACTCACCTACTACAAACGAGAGAGGAGAGTGCTGGATGGAGGTAACAGCAGAAAAAAATTTGGTTGTCCACAATACCGCGCTGAGACCAACGTTTGTCAGAGGTGATACAAAGACTTACATAGAAGACTACTATATCAAAGTATAAAATTGCTAAAAGCATTGGTTGGGAAGTACATAGAAACTCTAACGGAACATCAATACCTACGTATATTTCGAAATCAAAGACCTACAAACGGAAAACAACATAAACATATCGACGGAAACAGTTACCTGCAAAGCTTTCAGAGACACAATAAAAATCAGGCGGAACATCTAGATGGCGTAAATTATGAAACATACGCAAACATGATTCGACAGGCATCTAGAAACTATTTCCGTTGCAAAATAAAAGTAAAAGAGACCCCTACTGGTGGAAGGGAAAACGACTCCAGTGAAAACAAACCTCAGACAATTTACCAAAGATGAAATAAAAAATGCAGCTTAAGCATTAAAAATGGTAAAGCACCGGGACCGGACGCGATTACATCGGAAGCTGTTGTAATAGTAGCAATCGGTACCCCAAGCTCACTCGCAGATGTCATGAATAAACTGTTCAGACTGCAGAAATACCCAGACCAGTAGAAGGTTGCCAAACTTATTTTGATAATCAAAAGCGGAAAACCACCAAAACTTACTAGTTCATACAGGCCAATGTCTTTATTGAACAGCTTTAGCAAAGGGGAACGTTTGATATGCACATGGATATGGCGATAAAATAAGCTGAAACGAACACAGCTAGCCTAAACAGATTAATATCAAACTTAAATGAGCCCAGAAGCAGCAAGAGAGCCATACTCGCCAGCGCTATAGACAATGTAGTCCTGTATGGAGCACCAGTGTGGCACAAAGCACTCTACGTCCAAAAACACAGGTCAAGGATCGAGAGAATGCAGGGAAACGTCCTACTGCGAATGGCACAGTATCGCTGTTAGCGCTACAAATGATTATTGGAACAACACCTATAGATCTTATGGCATATGAACGGGCCTTCATGTACAACCAAGGGCAAGACAAACAAACCGAAATGATCAGGAGGGCTAAAGAAACCACTCTTGCCCAATGGCAACACCGATGAGACCGAGATTTAGAGAAAACGCATTGGACAAAACGTCTAATGCAAAACGTGGAGAACTGGGTAACCTGCAACTACCGAAATCTAAATTATTACACGACCCAGGTATTTACAACGCACGGCTGGTTTCGTGTTTAAGCAAAAAGATTCGGCAAAGATGTAAACGACAGCTGCATCTATTGTGGTCAGTGTGACACCGGAGAACACATAATTTTTGATTGCGTCAGATAAAGCGATGCCAGAAGAGCGACAAACATAATTACGGGGCACCAAATAACCTCAGAAAGTATATCGACGCTAATGACTAAATCCGCTAAAAGCTGAGAAACTACCCAAAGCATGTGCAAAGACATAATGAGCCAGAAAGAAGCCAGACAATCATAATAATTATAATTCGAATATGTATTTTTATGACTTTGTATTTATCTTAATTAAATCGTACACTGTCATAAATTCTATTAGAGAAGTAAGAGCCGCGCTACTGAAATGCCTACCCTATTTACCCTAGTTACCCCTTCGGACTATTACTATTTTCGTAGATTACAAAAAGTTTGGGGAAGGTGTTAAGGGTTGGTTTCCAGACTACCCAGAACTTTTTCTGCGGTTTAGGAGAGTTTCAAGTTCGCTATTCATACACATTAGCTATATTCATTGAAAAGCAAACTTGAATAATAAAATATTTTAAGTTTACTTGCTTCAGTAGAATGGGTAAGTTATGTTACTATAAATTTGAAGATTAATAGATTGAAGAAACAACGGCATGCGTAAGTAACAATAAAAAAAAATGAAGCGAAAGTAGATGAACTAATTCATACAATAAAACAAGTATGTAAACTTCTACAATAAAAGTTAATTTAAAGCTGAGGGTCTTAATATATTTTGTCATAAAATTCTTTTAAATAAATTACTAGCTTATAGTATTAGGGGGAATGCTTCGATTTAGTCATTTTTACAAAACCGAACACAATGCGTTCATAACTCCTACAGATGTAATAATGCCATAATTCACAATTCAGTATCAGATATAATGCATAATGGGGTTGGAGTTTCCCAAGGTTCTATTTTGGGACCAGTGGTTTCAGTACTTTTTCTCAAGAGGAGGGGGATGGAAAATGAAATTGGGGCAATAGATTCTATTTGACAAAATATTGCAGTAAATTGAACTTAACCGATCAGCGTCAGATTTAAAATTAACACAACACAGGTTTATTGATACTTACAATTTTTAGAAAACGTCTATTTTTATAATTATTCTCGATGTTTAAAATGGACCCATTATCAAAATGGAACTTATGGTTGTGCTCTTTCGGGTGATTCACCAAAGCACATGATCTTTTTTTACACGCCAATCACTTTTATTTTGGCTAACGCGATGTTTCAACCACTGACAAGTTTGGCTAATGTAGCAGCCACTACAGTCCAAACAAGGCACTTTGTATACTGAATTATTTTCCGGTAAGTTATTAAATATCGTAATAATATTATCACTAAGATTGCTGACATAGGGCAGCCATCGGTAAACCAACTCCACGGGACCATCACCATCCAAGAGTTGTTTTGTGGTTAGTTATGTAACTGGTACAATTTCCCGTATTTTCTGCTCGCGATGATTATTTACTCGTAATGTTTACCGTTTACTGTTAACACTCTGTTTTAAGTAAGTATTTTATTGTTGACTTTCATATTACTCTTATTACCTTTTTATTTTTACCATTGTAGTTCTCTTTTGTTTTTATTGACCGCATACCCGAAAATTTGTTCTTGAATTTTTTTCTACATTGTACAGTCGAATACGTTCCTTCAACATTATTATTATTACTGTTGCTACTAGTATACTACTGCTTTCATACTTTCATATTAATACTAGGCATGTAGTTCCATGTTCATGTTCTCTTTTATTTTCACCTTTCCCATATCATGTTTTATGATGGAAATAAAGTTTATTTTACTTAATTTGAAATGAGTTATAAGTCTTATAAGTTACAAATATAACTTTTTGGTTTGTTATGCTGTGATAACTCGACAACTACAAACATAGCATTATAACATATATGAATGGGATGAAAAGTAAAAGCAAATTAAGTAATAAAAGATTGATGTCATATATAGAAAGGGTATTGTTTGCACTAATCAAAGAAGGAAAAACTAAAGATACTAAAAATATCGTTAGGAAGTGCATTTTTGCGTAACTGATAATATAGATAGATAATATATAATATATGTAACTTACTCATTAGTACAGTAACACCAAACCAAACTATTCCCACAGCCACATAGACTATCAGCACTATGTTCAACACGTCCCTTCTAAACTCTTTACTTTGATCTTTTAGTGGAAATAAACCAGTATATCTACCCATATCGTATAGTGCTTCCATTTTTATCTAAATGTCAAGATTCAGTGGATTGCCGTTATACAGTTATAATATAAACAACGATAAATAATTCTGTTAGCTATTTTCTCGCATCTAGTTTCCATATAGTAAATTATACGTTGCAGTTGCGCTTTTACATTATAAGAGAAAACAGATGCACGTAAGCAATAATCTACAATTGACAAATTGAAAACTAAGATTCTCATTTCGTATATACAAGGAACATGGTCTTTCATTATATTCTTGATATCTTCTGCGAAATAAGTACTAGCTATTTTAAATTTAAATAAGCTTTATAGGTCGTATTTAATATGTGGGAAGTATTTCTAAACGGCCAGCTTGTGGTAAAATTGCATAATTACTATTCACTGACTTGCGTCGTACATATGTATATGTATGTATCAAAGATTTTCTAAGGAAAACATCCAATCAAAATTTCTTAATCCTTTATCTTTAAGAATGCTTAAATTAAAAGTTGCAGTTATTAGCTTGCCTACAAACTAATAATAAATAGTTCATGCGATTCAGAAGTGCAGTTTGTTTTTAGACAAAGTAGTGACATATAATAATTTAAAATAAAATAATTCCAGTATCATTAGTTCTCATTAAACATTAATTATATTGAAGAAATATATCTAGTACACTAGCAAAGTGAGGCATTTTAGTGAATAGAAATATAATGAAATAGTTTCCTTTTAACCCATGAAAATTAAGTAATGTGTATGAAGAATGCTATGCTATTTAATACAAATGTTATAATGCTGGTTGTTGAACTCAGTTAAATATATAACATTAAACGAATTGAATAATAAAATACATCTTTATTGCTTACCTAAATAATACTAAAAATTAAAAAAGATAAAAGCGCCTTCCTTGACACTAACAACACTTTGCAAAAGCCATAAGAATAACACATTAATAAGCTTCACTTATTATGTGCTTGCTATTTTGTAATTATTAGTTTTAGAAATCTATTGGTTCTAAAACAACATTTTACTTGCAGATGATTGCTACAAGTTCTTGAAGTAACGTTGACCTATAGAGACATATAGGCATAAGCTCCTCGTGCAATCTACAAAAAATATATTATTATTATTATTATACACATTTATTCGCTTCATAAGAGGTACACCTTCCGACAGAATTATATAATATTTATTATTATTATATATATATATTAATATATTATATAATATTTATTATATAATAATTTCAATTCTCCTACCTGATCCACACAATTGCCCCCGGTGTTTTAA
>SMLS01068085.1:0-10481 GCA_004785975.1 Popillia japonica
AGTGGGTGCAACAGTACCTTGATCTGGGTGTCCAGTTCGACGCATGTGCTAAAGCAATGGATGGTGAGTGGGAAATACAAAGTGGGAGGAGGTAGGCTATGGCGGTTACCTTTAACCTGCAGTTTAGCGGTGTATCTAACCTCAGCAGCCGGATTGCTGGCAACACACGTAAAATCTCCAGTATGTTGTGAGTCAAGGCTAGAAATGCTCAGAAGGCTAGAATAAGGGTCAAGGGCCGACACGTTGGCGCCCAGTGAGGGCGTCAGCGGCTGCCCATCCTTGAGCCAGGAGACCACCAGTGGCTGGTCCCCAGAACTCACGCCGCAGACGGTACGGGTTCGCATGCCTTCCGATAATCCGTCTTGGAAGGAAAAGGGCTCAATAATAGGAGGAACTGAGAGAGAAGAGAAACAAACATCAGAAATGGAAAAGAAAGGTCAAAACGCGTGACACGGCACGCATGATTACCATTAACCACTAATTGTTGAGTATGAGACACCTCTGCAGCCTGGTTACGAACCACACACGAGTAGTTTCCATTGTGTTCTGATGACAAGCTTTCAATTAACAGAATACTTGTAAATTGGTCCACTTGAGTAATCGAGATCTGTGTAGGATCCAAGGTACGTCCATCTTTGCGCCAGGATATGGTCAACGGCAAATCACCCTTGGTCACGGAACATGTCAAACTCGTCCTGTCACCAACG
The DNA here is from genome assembly GCA_004785975.1 of Popillia japonica. Classification (NCBI taxonomy): domain Eukaryota; kingdom Metazoa; phylum Arthropoda; class Insecta; order Coleoptera; family Scarabaeidae; genus Popillia; species Popillia japonica. The sequence goes on from SMLS01068085.1 coordinate 708, forward strand.
TGTAGTGTATTTTCTGCGTAGAATGGACTAACCTTTGGTGGAACTGCAATGACATACATTACATAACGTGTATACATCAATATAGATTAATAGGAAAAATTGTCCTTGGCAGTCGTCTTAACTAGCAGCTAACGTCCTGCTTTAAATAACAATATCATTAGATGTAGGTGCATACATACATGTATTGTTTATAGAATTAATTAGTTATATTAGTTATTTAATATTTTTAATATGATGGTAGAATATTAGCACCCGCCGTTACCTTTCACAATGTGTTTAGCCAGTTTCGCCGAGTTTGCTGTTGGATATAAAACCAGCAGTAGTTTTTATTCGGTATTAGTATATAATTTCATCGTGATCTGTCGAGTACGATGTCGCTCAAGTGTGACTTTTCGACTCCAGTATTGCCCTATAGTTACGGGTCTGTTGCTATCAGAAGGTGTCTTAACATAAAGAATAAGAAATTGTTTCATAACATAGTCAATACTCGAAGGCCAGTGGTATCCGTACTGCTTACCACAGAGTATAAAGGGCACAATAGAATATGGACAGAAATGTAGGTACACTAATTGAGATAATCACGACCTATAGTATTGTTTGGGACGAGTCAAGATTAAGTGAGCACCTAGAGAGCAGTTGTGTTTAGCTTGAATCAGGAAGGTAATATAATTTTTATTTGTACGGAAAAAAAGCTCAGTAGAAGGTGGCAGTGGGACGGTGTGCTGGATTAACTACCTATCGCAGCCATTACCAAACTATGTGTATGTTTTATTTAGAATAGGTGGTTTACTGATCGAAGATATTCGGATGACATGCTGAGATCTTTTGTGCTCTCATACTCAGATTTGTGAGCGAACAATTTGTTGACATGAATGAGAATGCTGGTGTACTTAGAGGAAACACTCTAGACAATTGGATTGAAGGGATAGCAATCGATAGAATGGACTGGTTAGCTAAAGTTTCTGATAATAATTCTGACATTGAAATTTCGAGATAACGTTCCCAGAGTTATTTTCCAGTTATCTTTACATTTTCGGTTCAATACAAACTGTCCTGATAAATATGTTATTAGCTGTACTTTGACCTTACCTTAAAGAATGTGTCAATTATTAAAATAGTTAAAGTGAAGGAAGTTTTCGATTTCAATGTATTGATAAAGGAGAAGAGAATCTCGTAGAAATAGTTGTTTTATGACAATAGGTGTGTGCTTTTCTTAATGGTGAAGTTCAAAGAAAAAAAAAGAATTAAACTGATTGATTATAAAGTGGTTTGATAGCACACGAAAACTTGTGCAGCTCACAAGATTACTAGAGTTTAATTAAAATAGAAATGCTTGCTTCTGAGTATTTGAAAGATACTCGAATATCTTAATATGTATAGCCAAATTTTATGACTAGAACTAAATTCTGCGCTCTTCATAGATATGTAGGTAACATGGTAAAATACACGTCACAGTGAGAGATGGTTTAGACATTGTAGTTTTAATTTTCATTTAATTACTCCTATTCGTTATTGTTGTATCACTATTGTGACAAACGATTTTCCTGGTTGATCATAAAACCAGCATTTGTTAATTGCTTACCTATGACCGTCACTTCTCCACTTCTACGAGCACTGTGACCTTGTTTATTGCGTGCCCAGCAGGTGTATACTCCAGTATCCGCCTTCTTTTCCACACGACTGATTTGAAGAACACCATCCGGTAGAATTTTTTGTCTCATGTCATCTGGAAGTTCTCGGCCGCTGCGTTCCCAATGTATTTCTTCAATGGGATACCCGGCTACTGGACACTTTAGTTGAAGAGTTTCTCCAGCAACAGCTGCTACCTTAGGTATCAAGCGAATATATGGCATGCCTGTACAGATATTTTTGTATGAACTATTGTTGCAGAATAGAAATTGGAAATAAAATTGTAGAAGTGATTTAGAAACAATAAGTAAATTCTACACATTTTGCTGAAATTGGCAAGCGTTTTACTCACCATAAACATTCAATCTTGCCGAATGTGATGACTTTCCTGCTCTACTTTCCGCCGTACATGTGTATTCCCCTCCGTCTTCAACCATTACGTGACTTATATTTACATGACTAATTACATCCCCATGAACAGTCACGTATTGTCCGTTAATGAACCTAGAAAGCAATTAATTTATTTAAGCAGGGTCTATTTTACTGTGCTTTTAATATTCTTCTATTGAAAGCTACTTTATCTGTAAGTATTATTTCGACAAACGTAATTTGCAATTCAATGGCAGAATAGTGGCCGTATCAAGTATACTGTTTTACATGCTATTACCTGCCATTGCTGGGTAAAGGATATCCGTCTAAAGACCATGCGATTTGCGGTGTTGGATTTCCCATAGCACTGCATTTCAGCGATACTGCTGGTCCTGGCTGAAGAGTTTGCTCAATAAAGCTGTACGTCAAAACTGGTGGAGTATCTGAAAGTATGGCGCTAAGACTTGTAGTAGATGAATTTTAAGATCTGTATGGTCTTACCTCCTAATTGTAATTCTGCAGCAGCTTGAGCTGTATCTCCCTCCGCTCTCCGAACGACACATTGATACATGCCTCTATCTTCTCGACCAACATTATTGACTATAAGTACTTCGTTTCTACCAGAACTAGCTAATTGTCTACCATCTTTGTACCATGTTATAAAATGTGGTCCTCCGCTTAGAACTGATACAACGCATTTAAATTCCGCGTTTCCACCCATGTGAACACTTAGTATTGGTGGTATGATTTCGACGTGTAATGGAGCGGAGACTATAAGTTTGATATCTGCTTTAGCCTCTCCGCCTGCATTTGAAGCGGTACATCTGTATGTGCCGCTATCTTCTACAGTAACTGCTTCTATTGCTAATACTGGCCCCAATTGACGGACACGCGGACTTGGTACTACTAGGCTAGGTTTCTCGTCGGCTCGCGTAAACCATCTAAAACAAAGGCGAGAATGTTAAATCAAATTCGAACACAAATAGTACTAAATAAATGTTTATTGTTTTCTTATCCAATACGTAACAATTAATGTCCGCTGTTAGATAACTATAATAATTTCTTTTTCTCTGATTGCTAATTTGTCGTTTGATAGTTAATTCAAGCATCTAATTATATAAACTAAAGCTTGAAGAATGCATTTTTAAAGAAATTTTTAAATGATCTCAGGAATATTAACACTTTTACAGTTTCTAATTCTTTACTGATCAGCAAGCATGTCATTTTGCTTTGGTTGAGGTGAGCTTTAGTAAAGATTTTGGCACAGTTCGTTTAGTGCAGCTTGGCTACAAAATAAACGAGAAGTCCATACAGCACGCGAAGTAATCACGTGTTTGGCGTAACATAGTACAGCAACAAAACTGTCAAATTGAACTTTTGTAGTCAAACGTTTATCGTAAATGTCAAAGATTTTAATAACATCGTCAGACGTAACTACATACTTCAAAAAGCAGCTTTGTGTAAAATTGATAGATCATAATGTTCTTAATTTTGTTACGACCATGGACGAAACCTAAGCCAACCTAAGCTGTGCAGAAAGTTGACCTACATGAGCTATGAAATGTCGCTAAGACGCACGTCAAGACTTTTTGAAATGTTTATATCAGTTTGTTGGAGAAGTTAGATAGATAGTTGGTGAGATGATGCTGCTGCTTCTTTCCACAGCGGGTCTATTGTTGATCTCTGTTATCTAGACGACCCGGTCTAATAAGCCTTTCTAGTTCTGACCGAGTGGGGATGTCTTTATGTTGCTAGCCGTATATGGGTACGAGATTTGCCAATGCATGCTAGCCTCAGTTCGACTAGTCTCTCTTGTTGGCATAAAATGTGTTGCGATGTCTCTTCTTCCGTTAGGCAGAATCTGTGAAATTTTGTGGTAGAAGTTAGATAGATAATTGATGAGATGACTCTGCAGCTTCTTTCCATAGCGACTGATGGGTCTATTATACATCTCTGTTATCTAGACGACCAAGTCTAGGTTTGCATTTTTATCAAACCATTCTATTTTTGACGGAGCTTAGTAGCGCTGCAATTAAGTTGACATTTGTCCTGCCTTTGCTTAGTAGGTCTTCCGTAAATTTGGACGTATATTCTTTAGTGAATTTCTTGGCCTACGTCTGTGTTGCGGAGTTTTTTTAACATTCTAGAGCTTTATCCGCCGATGTCTTCGCAATGCCTTCGGCTTTTTAATACCCCTCGTGTTCTGGTACCTTACTATACTCTCCTAGCTCGTTCAGTGTCACGTTACTGTCTTTCAAGATTCCTGATCGTTGTGATATAAGCAGATACGTTTTATATTATAAAATTTGCGAGTTTTGAAAGCCTGCCAGGGAAGTTACATCGCCAGTGAGTTTTCGTTGTTGAAACTTTACTTTTCGGGAATAATTCAAGATAATAGCGACAATGAGTGATAGAGAAATATCATTGCATTTGAAATAACTCTGTCTGTTTTACTGATTTGTCAGAAAGTATGCATTTTTTTTTCATTTCTATTCTTTTTCAATTTAAACAAATAATATGGTTTCAATTTGTACACTAAATAGAGATGCAAAGATATTAAATGACTGTATTAGACTAGATATTTGTCTCATAATTGAAGATAGTTAAACTTATGTACACTCGAATGAAAGAAGTTGTAGAACGATTTACATATAATCGCTATGTAAATCGTTCTACAACTTCTTTGAGGCGAGTGTACATACATATACAGGGTCCTGCAGCTGAACTCCGGTGTTTGATTGCACATTTGCTATTCAAGTGAAACGTTTTTTCTGAAACACACGATGAAACTAGGAGGATGCCCGAGAATTATTTTGCATTATACAGGGTGTTCGAAAAACAATCGGCATAATCACATATATTTTTTTTAAAGAGAACATTGTGTATTTTTTTGCAGTTTTGGATGTCACTGACTATTGTCTATATGTACCTATTTTATTTTTTTATTTGATGCACTTGTATAGTGGAAATTAATATTTTTGTTAAAAAATCGATATTTACATAGCACCATTAAAAAAATTAGTTCTGCCACAAATGTGATGTATACGACGAAATAATTGGGAATTCTATAGCAAGACCCAGAAGATACTTTAGACAAAATTTCAAGCTGTTGAGACATACAGGCTGTTCAGATTTTATGATCCAATTTCAGAAACTGACTAACTTTTTTACATTTTTTTTTAAATTGGACACACTGTATATTTTTGCATAAGCGGATGCGGGTCCTAATTATGAACAATTTTTGATAATATGCTCCTATGAATATCTGTAGTCGTTTTTGATAAAAACGCAAAATTTGAAAATGTCAATGTGAATGTTCTATTTAAAAAAATATATGTGATTATGCCGATTGTTTTTCGAACACCCTGTATAATCCAAAATAATTTTTAGAAAAACGTTTCACTTGAATATTAAATGAGCAATCAAAGATCGGAGTTCAGTTGCAGGACCCTGTATATTTTTTGCGCCTCTACTAAAGTTAACATTCGCTTGATCTTCTAAAAATACACAATGTGTTGAAAACACTTTTAAAAATATATTTACTTCCATGTTACTCTCCAATTTTAGCACAATGTTTTGGAGAGTAGTTGTAAAAGTTCCAGAAAGCATTTATTGTTGAACCTTTTCCCTGCGTTACACGCTAATACTTTGACTTCATATATAACGTGCTGACATTTATGTAGGGCGTTAGTACTATACCTACGTCAAACTAAAAGCAGCCAATGTTAGTGTTTCCGCTTAGAAAAATAAATTATTGTTTCTTTTATACTGAAGCTTACGAAATTCGTTGATGTACATGAGAATACCGTATATTGTTTCAATTTATTTTATTTTTACTATCTGCTGTGTCGTATAAGTTGTACTTCCTGAGTAGCACAATACGAACAAATATGTACGGTATGTGATCGAAAGATTTGTGGTAAGCCTTATATATTAGTTTAACAAAAATTATTGTTATGGAATAGTTACTTTGAAATAGGCTACATTTCATAATATGCTCATGATTTGGCTTCAACGTTAATATTGTCTTTTTGACTTAATATTTCTAATATGTTTAATAAAATATTAGTTTAAAAAATTTTAATTTATATTCGTGGTGTGGATGCGAGGATGTACCACAAAATAGCGAGACTGGTGCTATAACTTCTTCAGAAGTAGAATTTTATCACATAAAAAATTAGATATGAAAGCCTTATCTTTAATGTAGATTTCCTCAATTAGGTTTTGATTTAACTTTTGACGTTTATTACAAATTAGTTAGTGTATTGTCAGTGGTTTGCGTAGGTAGGCATCGAAAGTGGAGCAAAGACATACAATAAAATTTTGTGTTCGGTTGGGTAAAACACCAACTGAATGCATATCCAGATAATAGTTTATCACGATGTGGAGTGTTTGAGTGGCATAAGACATTTGAAAATGACTGCCGCATTGACATAATACGAATTTCTGATATTGTTAATTTGTCTTGCGGTTCCATTAAAAAAATTATTCATGAACGTTTAGGATACTGGAAGGTCACGCCAAGATGGATGCCAAAAGTAATGATCAAACGCAAAGCGAACTGCAACGTAATTCACAGTTTTTAAATAATGTGGTTACATGTGACGAAAGTTGGTTTTATTAATACGATCCTGAATTGAAGTCTCAAAGTATGCAATGGAAGCATAAAGGCAGCTCAAGACTGCAAAAGGCCAAAACTGTCAAAAGCGCGGGTAAAGTGTGCAAAACTAATCACCTACTTGAGGACCCTTTGAGGTTGAACGCTGCCTCACGATAATGCTTTGCCTCACAGATCAGCGATTTGTCAACAAACAATTGAAGAATTAGGGATAAAAATTACCGTTCACCCCCCTACTCTCCGTGGAACTTCCATTTATTTCCTGAAAAACAATTGAGAGGTCGATGATTTGAGTTAGATTTAGAGCTCAACGACGCGACACTGTAATCGGTATAGTAAACCGACTATCCCAAAATGGTTTCTCAGAAGTTTATGGTAAGTGAATAAAAGGTGGGATAAGTGCATTGAACAGGAACCACAGTACTTTGAAGGATAATTGTTAATATTTTTTAAATAAATGTTTCATTGTTATACTATAGTACTAATCTCGTTATTTTCTGATACTCCCTCGTATATGCTCATTTGGGTTGTATTTTTTGCGTTCTCATAATCATGCTGTTGCGATTTTATCGCGTATTAGAAAAAAAAGTCGTTACATTACAAAGAAAAAGAAGTAATATCAAGAACAATAACGCTGTATCATTTGTAAGAAATATGTGCACTTTGTAGCCAATGGTTGCAGATAGAGACGCATAGACTTTCTAAATTATAGGAAGAAATATTCTTTAACTTTGTCAGATCCTTGCCTCTAACTATATGTGTTGTCGTCAATTGCTGCAATAGTTATATAAAATTATACTCAATATTATTTGTGGTAGTGCTTCTACAACTGTAAAATAACTGCCGCTAAATATTGATCCAATGCCTAAGACAATTTTTATGGAAGTTGCTTCCATATACCGAAGTTCGGCTTTATTTATGTCTTGATGTTAGATCTACATCGCGGCATTCGAGTACATACCGGAGCTATGTATGTACATATGTATATACAAGCAAAATCTGTTCATTCCTCTTTATTATGTGCCGACAGAAGTTCGCAATTCCTCAACACATTGCTCCTATATTACTCTCACTTTAGATCACTTCGTTTCTACATTTTTCCTGATTTGGAGTTTCCGATGTAGTACCCAAATATTATATTGCCACTCTGAGATATATGTAGTTGATCTAGTTTGGAAAATTGAGTGAGTCTGGATTTATTTTTAGTTAATTTGGTATGTCAGATTTTAGGACAAGCTCTTGTGTTATTCTTGATTATTTGTAAGCTGTGGAATATTGAAGAGAGAATAATTGTAATTGTCAATAACCTAATACATATGTGGTGATATATAACTTATACCATTATAGCAATATGATTCTCCAGAAACGGACAATTAAGGTCTAATTAAAACTTAATTATTCTAGAACCTAAGTATAAATTATTAGGTTTTCGTGGAAGAAATTGGCAACTAATTTGGGTCAAATAAATTTAATAAACAACCAGGTATGCTTATTAACAAAATTATTTAAGGAAAAAGAAATTTAGTGATGTATAGAATTAAAGTTGTATTTAAGTATTAGCGAAAACATGGTGAAAAATCCCAGTTAAGAGCTGAATTTAATAAAATTGAGGCGATACAAATTTTCGGAACGGGGTTCATCAGGTGATGGGTTCCCCATGATAGTAATGGAGGATCTTCAGCCAAATTTTTTAAACAGATTAAGCTGCCATGTTGAATTTTACAAACGTTATGCAGATGATTGCATATGCTGCATGCCGGTGGGTAAAATTGATCATATTGTACACACATTTAGATAGATTAGAAAATCAAAATGCTATAAGTTTTTAAATGTTACTATCAACTGAACCACAAAAAAAAGTTTCAGAGTAAGCAATGAATAAAATCAGTTATGTCTGTGATTGTTTAAGCGATTTAACCTACATATATGTCCTATGTATGTATCTGGTTGATGTTTGTTAATCATGATTCTCTTTCTTTTAACGTGAATGAGTTCGTTCCGAAAACAACCGTTTCTTTATTGGAGAAACTCACTTTTCGCCATCTATGGAGTCCAACACTAAAGTTACCCTTGAGGATTTTCGTGGAAGTCTTCCTTATTCTATTGTGTAAATCAAATGAATAACAATATTAGTTCTACATACTATAAATGGAAACAATAATTAAATTAGATGTGTTATAGTTATGGGTACTGGCCTTGTCTCCACAGTGCAAAGTTCTTTTAACGAAATTAATAACGCCTCTTAAGATCCAAGGCATGTTGTTAATTTCTTCGAGCTTATTAGTGATTCTTTGTTGCAGGTCGTTAAGATCAAAAAAAGGAGTCGCAAAAACGATTTATTTAAGTACGGTCATAAAAGGAAGGCACACGGTGGTAAATCGCAGTGACGTGGCGATCAAATTGTTCGCGTATTTAAACTAATAATACGATCTCCAACAAATTCTCTTAAAAACCGATATTCTGATTGGTAGTGTGTATGCGTGCTTGTTGGAAGTAGCCTGTCTGCAATTCATCGTCGCCCAACATATTTGCGGAAGATGTCACGAGTTCCGTTCTGTGACGTTCACTATTTAATATTCCTAAAAGACGTAAACATTTTTGGCTACTGTTTAACACCTTGTATTTTTCATTGACATGCCTTGAAAAAAGATAAGCCCAGTTATCTTTTCCTGACAAGCAGCTGCTCAAATTGCAATTGTCTGTGGATCCAATGGTGTTGCTTCCACAAAAAAATCCGCGAATTTAGATAACCACCATACCATTTTTAACAACAAACCGGTTAATAAATTCTTGACAAAAGTCTTGCCATTTTGCCTGGAAACGGTAAGGATGTAAATGTAGGTCATGGCTAAGAATGGGTCTACAAGAGCCACAAAGATCTAACTCTTGTTGTAAATGCCGCACAGAAATCTGAGGATGTTCCTCTACAAATTGCTTAACGGCTTCAACATTCTCTTTGTTTCTAATTGTAGGTCTACCACTACGCTTTTTGTAATCCACGCTAGTCTCTCTAAACAGTTCCACAAAACGGCGCTTAGCTGAGCAAGAATGATCAAAGGGTATAAGGATATCTAAAAATCTTGCAGAAAATTTTGATATGCATCCCTTACAGAAAAAACACATTCACCATTAGTTTTATTGCAATTTGTAGTATAAAT
>SMLS01068088.1:0-34670 GCA_004785975.1 Popillia japonica
AATATGTGGGCTGATGGTTAGCTTCTGTAAGTCTTTTTTCCGTGGGGACAAATGGCTTGTGTTTTTTTATGGTAATGGGGCTATTTTGATCAGAGCATCGTCTTTTTGTATCAGGCACAGATATAAGATATTCCACGACAGCTAATCTAAAGTCTTTCATTGTCATCTTTTCAAGATTAAGACCTTTGTATATAATAAAGGAGTTGACAATACAAGCATCTAGAAAAAAGAAAAATATCCTGTGCCACCATTTATGGCTTTTTCTGTCAACTCCATAAGTTGATTTTAGTTGGTCGAACTTATCGACGCCATTCATATATTTGTTATATTCAATTAGAAGTTGTGGACATGGTACATCCTCGACTGTTCCGTCTCTATTTTTTCTTTTTACTGTGGATTTGTCCCCACTGTCATGATAGTTGGAAAGTAGACATACAGCTCTCTTATCCTTCCATTTGAGTGCTAAAAGACCGTTGTTGGAGGTATAAGAATCAAATTCACCGCGTTTCATTTTGTTGTCTTGTAAAAAACTTGGTAAATACTTTCTTGTAGAGTTCACAGTTCCACAAGCATATATTTTTTTTTCTTGTAGATATAACAGCAAGGGAACACTATTAAAAAAAATATCAAAATACAGGCAATGGCCTTTACTTTCCAAACCCAGACACAACGTTTTTATAACTCTGCTGCCCAAATCTTTTTCGACACCATCACCTGTCTTACCAGTGTAAATTTCAAATTTGTGACAATACCCAGTTTGATCCGCCAACATCCACACCTTATACCCTCGTTTTACCGGCTTTTTAGGCATATATTGTTATAACGTCGATCTTCCTTTAAATTTGATCATCGATTCATCTATAGAAATATTTTTTGAAAGATGAAAGCATGTCAAGAACCTATCTTGTAAATGATTTATTAGAGGCCTGACTTTGTAGAGTTTATCATAGTTTGGGCTATTGCGCTCTGGTTGTATGGAATTATCATTCAAGTGTAGGTTGGACAATATCCAGCTGAAACGTTTTACTGAAATAAGTGGAGATATAAACGGGTCGTGAAGTAATTTGTTGGAAGACCAGTAGTCCCTATAGCTTGGAAGCCTTTTTACGCCCATTAGTAAATTTATACCAAGAAAAGTTTTCATTTCATTGTTTTCTGTTGGTTTGTATGGCTTTGATAATTGCTGTGCATATAAGTTTGTTTGGAACACAAGAAAGTCTATAAAATCATTTGTGAAAAAATGTTGAAAAATTGATCCAGGTGAAAGATTAGCATCGTTTTTAATAAAATCAGGCACTCCAGAAGCACTTGTAAACTCCAAAATATCCGAAAACGGAGGATTATTTTTATCCCAGTTCAGTGAATCCAGAACTGTTTTTGCCTGGTGAAATTGTTGCTTTTCTTTGAGTATGCGAGACTGTAATTCTTTTAGTGTAATTGTGTCTTCTTCTGAATCATCATCCAAGTCGGAAAAGAAACTAGGAACTGGGTCAATAACATTCATATCATCATTCAACTCGTCGGCAATTTCATCTTCCGGGACTAGAGAATCGTTATCGGATGGAATACTCTCCATTTCAAAATTTTCATTTTGGGCATCATTGTCATCGTCTAAATAGAGATTTTCCCTCAATTCAGCTTCAGTCATATTTTTTAGCGTAAAAGGCAATTCGTTAAGAAATTTGTCCATTTTGACTGCAAAAGATATCACTGTGTCAAAAAAAAATATCTAACGAAAAAATCTCTATTTGGGCGGTGGTACATAATATGTACCGCGAATTAAAATGATATTTATAAATACATATCCTAAAATATCATATCGCATATGCCATCTTTACATGTTACACAACAAGTACTTACCAATAGATTAGCAAAAATCTACTTTTTATGCACTAAAACACCAATTGAAATAAGAACAAACGTAAACAATACCCTTCCACAAATTAGAACCGGTTAGAACTCGAATAGTCGGTTAAATTTTGTAAATCCTACTACTCACGCCATCGCGTATTTAATAGACAAACTATATCCACCAAATTTTAAAGGCGGTTCAAGATTTACACCACTGGGCTTTAAATAAAACGATATTTGAATGATGGTCCACTTTATAAACCGACGCCCACCAGGGGTGATTATTGTGGTGGTTTATTTTTTAAACCATTGCCCTTGAAAGAGTTAAACCCACACCGAAATGTAACGAATCATCCCCAGCAAATATTCCTAATTTAATATTATCCAAATCATATAAAGCAGCAATTATACCCATTAAAACAACAGTATCACCAAAAAAAGTGGCAGCGTCTCCGGATTTTCGTTGATACCATGAAGTAGCCTTAACACCATCAGGACCATCCGAAATAACAGTTTTTTCATGATAATTAATCCACAATTGAATATCAAAATCGGACAATCCTAATAACTTATAAATCTCACATTCAAATTTCAATAAAACACGACCCTGACTCTTATCATATTTCGAGATATCAATTTCAAGAACATCTAACCCTTCAACTTCAGATGGTGGTACTGATTCATTATAATCTTCTGCAAATTCGTCAGAAGACATCAGTAAAAATTTTAAACCTATTATCCAATAAACTAATTAATCTTTTTTTCAAATCTTTAAACATAGGACAGAAATACGCATTAGAGTTTTTTCACAATACGCTATAGTTTGCAAACGGAGCATCAATAGACAATTTTGGCTTAACAGAAGGTTTAATCATGTATTTATAATGTGTCAAACGCTTTTCCCAAACAGACACAACCATATCCAACATACCAACCACATTCGGTGGCTGAGTATATAACCATTCCTGCAAAGAATCGGCGTTTATACTAACAGTATCGAAATATAACAACTTTTCATTATAATCAGGAGAATTTTTTTTTTCAACTACTTACCATTAATTCAATCAAATCCTCTTCATCCAACAGAGTCTGCAATTCAGGAACATTCTTATTTCTCTTAATCATAGCAATTAAGACCTCCTTTTTTACTTATCTTATTTTCCTGATAGTTTTCCACTTTTATAGGCCAATTACAACACTCCAATTCGAACAAAGATCAAATTTATTCAATTTTTTTCCTAAATCTATTTAATACTGATAATCAAGTTTCCAATTATTTAGGATTCTTAACATGAGCTTAATCAAACTCATCGTCTGATTTTTGTTCATTTTCATCTTCACTCCTTTGTTGCTCATAAGGTTGATTTCTTCTCATCTGGATCTCTTGTCTTCTTTCCCTCATAGTGCGAGCAACTTTTTGAGCCCTTTCGGTTTCGGCTGTCTCTAGAGTTTCATCTGCTTGAACTGTTAAGATTGAAGTGGCTAATTCCTTTGCTCTATCTTTTTTAACCCTTGATTCCATTGCTTTGCTAAATTGAGCAATTTTACATAGATCATGTTGATCAGATCCTCCTGTGACTATGAATAGGCATGTTAAACAAAAGGAGATGTTATTTTGAACAGACAGTTGAGATAACGCTCCATCTTCAAACAACCTGGCTCATGGCCATGTGACCTCTGTGTCTGTCACCTTTTCGGCCATCTGGTCAACAAAGTTTATGATCCGAATAATAGTTGGCTTCAAATGTGCGAAGCCACATGTAGCTTAATAACTGAACCCATTCCCATTGCTCTATGCACCTGGCCCCAATCCACCCAACTAACAAGCAGGCTGCCCAAGGATAGCCTGGATTTATGTGCTTATGATCAGCGGGAAGCCAACAATATGTAGTCACCACAGCAGTCATAACGTCGTTGCAAGGTTTCGAAAATCTCTGGTACGTGTTACTAAAACTGGTATACAGTTTTCTATTTGGGGGTGGTGTTATATACCCTCAAGTTACTGATTTGAAGAAGTTCCTAATCCTTTGGGTGCAATAGGTGTAAATATGTGCTTCAAGGTCTTCCTCTAATTTGGTAACATGGCGTAACAAAGTTAATGCAATAAACGTCACACCATTAACATAGTCGTCAATTATTAGTTGCTTGGCTTCTTGATCTGCGGAGTCGGTTCAGGGACAGTATCAATTGCTTTCCAGAAGTGATCATACCACTGCCAGATCAAATCAACATTCAGTCTTTCTTGGATTTGGTCACTAATTAAATGATCTCCATTTTTCATAGAGTAAACTAGGGTGTTGACAATTATTTCAAGTTCAGTTGGTTTGTCCAGCATTCCCGAAACGTAGTAATTCAAGAATACTTTTGCAGCAGTGGCAGATTGAGTTGATGTAGGGGTTTGATATTTCTTAATCTTGCCAAGAAGGGTGTTTTTGAAATAATCATCATTCCAGCCTGTCTCAAGTGGCGGTCCAGAAGGTGTAACTAGCTTCTTTTCCTCTACAGCTATTAAAGCTTCTCCAAGGGGCTTTTTAGAATGGATTAGGGCAGCCAGCTTGTTATCGTTGAGTGAATTGGGGCAAGGTGCAATTCACTGAGTAAATGAGGCCTCTAGAGCATAGAAGATGCCAATAGAAAAAAATGGTACGTGTAGACGCCATCTAGCGGTGTCAGGGAAAGTTGAATGAAATTGAAATATCCCCTTAGAATATTAGAGAATTTTTGAAGTACATTTGTATATACATATGTATATACAAGGTGGCCATTCGAAAACGAAACGGCATTGATTTTGGGCATTTAATGTCATATAAAAATAAAATACTCAGCCACGTCAACCTTGTTTTTGAAGGGGACATTTATTGGGCGTACAAGCAAACCCTCATCTGCAATCCCTTGAGCAGGGTGGAACTGACCCCAAAAATCTTAAATGGAAAGGGGGGTTGAGTTGTACCTCAATTGAAAGGTCTTTCGATTCTCTTTACAATGATACCTAATTTATGGCATTACATCTCAATATGATGCTCAAAAATTAACTTTTATTTCTGAAACGTTATCCACAAAATTACAATGTCAGAGTTTACTTAGCAAATATAAAACAAAAACAAAAAGAATATTAATATAAATAACACATCAAATGAACAAACAGCATAGAGCAAATGTAAATAATAGTAAAATGTATATATATGTATTTTTATGACCTTTTAACTTATCTTATTATCTAGATAGACTTTTCCACTTGTTAGGTCAATGATAAACGAATTAAATGTGTGTATAACATGTTTAATTTTACCTAACGGTATGCAACATATGCAATCATCTACATACCGTTTGTAAAATTCGACATGACAATTTAGTTTACTCAAAGAATCTTGCTCAAGATCCTCCATTACTAAATTTGCTATCACTGCAGATAATGGAGAACCCATTGCAGTTCCAAAAATTTGTTTGTATATTGTGTCTTTGTATTTAATTCATATCATGACAGATTAAAATGTACGTTTGAAAAAGAAAATCAAAATTCTATAAATTTTTTAAATGTTAAAATAATACATAATAACACGAACATAAAAACAAATTGGTACATAAAAGACACTAGTAGCAACAGACACCTAAACTATTATTCAAACACTTCGGTAAATTAAAAAAAAAGCGTTATTAATAGTTTAGTTGACTAAGCTATTAAATTAGCACATCCTGATTTTAGGAAAGAGAATTTAAGCAAAGTTAGATCAATTTTGGACAAAAATAGTTATCCAAAAGAATTTTACGAGAAATTAATAAAAAAACGAATACATAAAATATACAACACAGGCAATAAACAAAATAGTAAAATATATCACACGCTTCCATACATTAACGACTTAAGTGACAAAATTAAATACGAATTTAAAGAATCAGGTATAAACATTACATTTACACCATACAATAACAGACAGTTATTTACAAATTTAAAAACTAAGATTAAAAAAGATAATCGAAGTAATGTCGTATATAAATTAGAATGCAAAGACTGTAATAAATGTTACGTAGGGCAAACTAGACAGTATCTAAAAAAACGACTGTATAATCATCAATACACTGTAACGCATAACATAACCGCGGAAACTGCTTTGTCTAAGCATTCTAAAGAATTACGACATAACTTTGATTTTGAAAATGTTAAGATTTTAAAAAAAGAAAATAGTTATAATAAAAGATTAATATATGAAATGATATACATTAAAAAAGAAAATAACGCGGTTAATTTTAGAACAGATATAGAAAATTTAAGTATTATTTATAATAATTTAATCCCCTAATCACGCCTGAATTTTATAAAATTAAGCTCTTGACTAGGTTTTTTTGCCATGTTTTTCCCTAGTCCTTGAACAGAATTGTTAGTTTGACAAAAAAAAATATGTCTCTTAAATTCTCCACTATATTGTAAACATAATCCTATGTATCACTGAATTTCTTTGTCTGTAGATAATTTTGTTGATAGGCATGGCTAGTTATTTATTTATAATTTGACACAAAATAAATGTCAATTTTATTCCACTGAAGAAGTTGTTACGAAAACCAGATTATATATATTGTAAAGCTTTTGGAATAAATTTGACTTTTGTTCGAATTCCAAGTGTTATCATTGACCTAACAAGTGGAAAAGTCTATCTAGATAATAAGTAAAATGTATGTTGTATGTTTGTAGATCTAAGTTTCTACAAGAAATATGTTAAAAACTTAAAAGCTCACTTAACGGCGTTACACCAATTACGATTTTGGTCAAACTGCTGGAGATTACTCATACACTGGTAGGAAGTATTAGGTTGATTACGCAACAGATGCTACTGTATGTACTGCAAAAATAATTGGGGTATCCCGTTTTACCACAGTATCCCATTTTATATAAAGTTCCCCTACATACATATAACTGAATTGAAGAAGTATCTCTGTTCGATGTAAATTTATTTTAGAGATATTTTCATAATTTCCTGAGATGTAAACGTAGAAGGAAAGAAAGAATCAGAAGTACTATATATTGTATATATCTTTATTTCCTAAATTTACAAGCATTTATCGTTTGTTGCTCAATAACATTTGGTGTTGAAATTGTATATTTCTCTCTAACAACGTTGTTTAATCTCTTTAAATACGCATAAACATATAATTTAAATTTCTTATTAATATATCTTGTACGGTAGAGGTATGTGGATAGTGCTTCAAAGAAAAATTTACATTACACTGGATTGATACTAACGAGTTCATATGCAGAGCATTCGGAACATTTTCATTAAGAAAGGAGTATCATAATAAGGGTCTCAATTATATTAACATTGATATATGTTAAGTTTTTCTCCCCTTGAAATCTCTCTTTAATAGTAATACTTTATGGTAGAAATCGTCAGGAGATCCACTATGTAACAAATTTTCTTTGCATATATCGCAGGTTTGTATAGTGGACATCTTATTTTTCGCCAAGTAATCCGTAACATACGAGATAGCAGATGCTTCAATATGGGATATATCAGACATCAGGTTCGATGTAAGAGGATGCCACTTGACCAGAAAAACCAGCAGGAGGTGGAACATCCAGCAGGTGTTTTATTTCCACTGCTACCATTGTGTCATCGTCTTCGCCATTCGAATTGCTAGGATGTTGATTAGCGAAATGCTTTAACGATAGCGATTTGTAATACAACCCGTAAGCAGCATAAGTGGAATTCGTATTTCTACCGCCACATTGTCGAACTTGACAAAAATTTTTCAATCGGATCCTGATTAAAAGCTAAACAAGAACATTTCACTACTCCCAAACTCAGTAATTCCCTTCGTATATACAGAAATCCTTGTAATGTTCTCATCCAACCTTTTAGTACAGGAGGATGCTTTCGATCCTCGTGTTTTCGATGCACAAACTCCATACTTCAAAAGACATCTATCTAGAAGTACTGAAGAAACAAAGTGCTACCTTCTAGTGGATCTGGTACAGAAGATTATGTAACACTTAATTGTATAGTATATCATACCTTAACATTTTTAGTGCCATATATGAAAAACGACAAACGAGAATTTAATTTAAATGTTTCGGCAAATCAACAATTGTTGCCATTACAGATTCATCGTCTCCAGCTTCATTTATAGCAGAAAGTGAATGTGAAGTACGCCAAAGAGAAAGAAGAGAGGGAAGAGTAATTCGTCACAATCGGGTGTGGTAAAAGATGCGTTTGTCAAGGCTTTAAATAAAGTAGGTTAAGATGATTATGATGCGAAATACCTTCCCGATGACTTAAGATCATTTATGGAATTTATTGGCCATGAATTAATGGATGTGTTGAATAACAAACCGTCATATGTATGTAGAAGAAAAATCATACAGGTAATTCAAAATACTATAGGTGAGAATGAGATTTAATAATGGAATAATGTCATTTATGTTTTGTATTTGAGTTATATAAAATGCACTGTATTTAAAACATGTATAAGAGTTTGGTTTGTTAAACATAAGAGAGGAGACAATAAAACAATATTATCTTTGTACAAGTTCATTTTTATTTTAAGCCGTGCTGTTTTGCCACTCTAGCACATATACACTCTTAAAATATTGGTTGAAGGTCCCTAAAATGTAAAACTTCAGTATTCGCTCTTCCTGATGTTAAACTAATACTGTGTGACTGTATGTTATTGTTGTCTACAATACTTGCATTCGTTGAATTATTGTTTAGATAATTGTGTAATGCAGAATATGCTTGCAACGGGAATGGCCTCATGATCTGTTTTTGCATGGAAATGCAGCATCCGCCAAAAAGACATATGGAACAGGCACATTCTTAGTGGGCAAAAGTTCATCGGCAGGTATATTTAATGTACCGGCTGTGTAGCGCAGTGCCTAGCGCGCTCGCTTCACAGTCTGGTGGTATCGGGTTCCAACTCCGGTGCGTTCTTTCTGAATTTGGTATTCTGTAGTTTTCCAATTTCCACGGCAAATGCGGAAAATGCTTAAGTCGGTCTACAGCTGCAGACGTAATAATAACTCATGGCCAGCCGATGCCCCCTGTAATTGGCGCAAGCTGTTGGGGGTTGCTAAGGCATGGATTATTATTGTTATTATTTTTTTATGACCTAGGATAGATTACCATCATTAAAAAAAAGTATAAAATGTGTTACAATGTCCGCTTTAATAATATATTGTAGTGGTATAGTACTCCTACTACCCAATAAAAAAATATATTAAGGAAAAATTGCTTGTTTCTTACCTGTAAATAACTCTAATCTCAGGGTCCTGGAGGATTCTTAATTGCTCAATTATTTTCATTAAATTGAAATAAACTTTGTTAAGGAACCAATGTCATTTTATTAAATCCCAATCTTAGTTTTTCCTTTTAAATAATTAAATTAAATCAAAATATATTAACATTAAATCTTTTCTAGAAAGAAGGATTCTTATTTTTGATTCTGCTATTCCGAGACAGATATCGCTAGTTCGCACTAGACTTGCAATTGACAGACTGTTGGTGAAATGATCTACTTATTGATATATTGACCAAATTATCGATAGTTAAATTATCAGATAAACTTTTAGTTTATGTTATATGTCTTTTTATATCGGAACTTTTTCTTTTAAAAATAACGCAGATGTAAGTGGTATAAATCATCACAAATAGTAACACGTACGAAAATCTTGAAATAATAATAATAATAAACAACAATTTTCTTAAGCCGTAATCTAGTTCTCCGGCAACTTAACCTTCATTTTTGAAATTCGGGAACTTTAGGACAGGTTCGGGATATGGCAAGTAACCGGTTTCGATCTGGACTCGAGACAGGTGGACAGGATATCGTCGTGGTTTCTTCAGTAAAATTGTGTTATATCAAAGACGTAAATAATTTCATTTTTCTTATAGGTTATATCGATGTCAACTTGGATCAATTTTATTGTTATGTTTTAACAAAATCAGAGGAGAAATTTAACGTCTTCACGCTCTGAAGCTTCTGACTCGACTAGCGTTTTTTTTTTCTCGGCGTTTTTCAATCCAAATCCGAAATTCAGGTACTCCATTGGTGGAAATTTTGATGTACCAGCTCGAACAATTGACAATCGGATATTTTTTTAAAATACATCAAATTAAATTATGAATCCTTTTTTTGAATAGAGAAATGAATACGAAATTCGTTTTCCTTGCATGCCAATTAGTGGCAATCCTCTGTTTTGTAAATTAAATATATTTTAGTTTCATCATGCCTCACGATGCCACTGTAATTTCGAAGAATAGACGGAGGTTTTCTTGAAATTAATGAATGGATTATTTTCCTGGTTGTATCCTGATTCTATCCAGGTATAATACTTATAATGGGAAATGTTATTTTTAGTTTGTGAAAAAGATATTGAAATTGATTTACGCTCTATGTCAAATGTCAACCCTATCGAATCATTTTTTCTTTAACAAGTAAATAATACAGTAAGGAATGGACTATTTAAACTAAACTACATGTATTTTACTTGTTGATTTACATCAATTACTTTTATTCCTCGACATTTTTTTTAAAAAGCTAAGCAAGTTTTCTCCGCAACTAGGATATCTGTCTCGGATTTGTGAATTATTTGAAAATTTGGAATTTCAAAGCATTGACAACGTTATTAAAAAGGTGAGGTGACGTTGTTTTTTTTATTTATTATACCTTAATGTTCAAAATGAATCATGACAACATATTTACATACCACCATCACTAACTTTCCTATCATTGCCTCTATTTATACCGCGTGTTCCACAAAAATTTCCAGAGGCTGTAACGTCTTTATTTATTATCTTCTTCTATGATTCTAATCTACACAGTGGCGGCGTCGTAGCATGGGTTGAAACCCGGGGCGGTTTTCTATAGCATCCCAAAATAAAACAACAAATACTAAACATGCTTAGATGTGTTACTTTTGCTAAAATATTTGAATACATCCGAATTTACTTTCTTGTACTTTTCAATGGACAATCTGGTAAAAACAATCTGAAACACAGCGCTGGACTTGAAACACACTCAGAATAGATCTATTTAACAATGAATTTCAGAAGCACCAAGGTAAAATGTTGGCCACTTCCAAGTGGCGCCTCAGTCGTAAAATTTCCAAAATCATTTCCTCTGCAGTAAATCTATCATAAGCTTGCGTAAGATTTGGAATTATACCACTAAGTTCTTCTTCTGTTGACGTAAGCAGAATTTTCGGCTGAACAACCCCAAATGTTATAAGAATGTCATTGCCCTGTAACGATGGTCTAGTTCTCCGTAACATATATCAAGACATTCTAACATAGCTCTCGGCAGCTTTTCTGGCAATGTTAGTCTGGCGTCTTGGGCGATTACTCCTGGCATACGTTTTCGGAATCTCCTCCTTCCTCTTGTTTTAAGCGAAATATCCAAGTGCTCGCACTTTTCATTTCCGTAGGAAACACTATTAGGTACGTTAACTTTGAAGAAAAATTTTTAGATCTTTGATTTTTATGACACACTTCCAGCGATAGCTCAGATGTTTGTAAATGTTTCTGTCTGGTTAACTTCTTCTAGGACTTCACTCCAAAAAGAAAAGTAGCATAACAACTGAAGTTACACAAAGCTGGTAAGGGTGCGGGTGCTGCTTCTTTTGTAACGACGTTTTCTCTACTGCTGCTGCTGGGATTATACATGTCTTTGAGTGTTGATAGAAGTTTTTCAAAATTATTTTTTAGTGATTTAACAGCGTCCTGATGAGCAGCCCATCTTGTCTCTACTAATCGTTTGACCGATACGCCTACATTTATCATTAGGATTTCCTATCGATGTGTGGATGACGAAAAGAGCGGGTAAATTCTCTACTCTACTGTGCCGAAAAAAGTTACACTGGAGTAACATTCTCGAAAGAGTACGCTCCACATACCTTTAGGGAATGATCAGCATATGGCATAAACAACGTTTTAGGATTGTGTTCTTTAATTTTTGCTTGAACACCATCATGAGCTTCTGCCATGGTTGTAGCATTATCATATCTTATTTTCTTGATATTTTTTTCACTTGTAGGTCAATTACAACACTTTAATTCGAGTAAAGATCAAATTTATTCCAAAACCTTTACAATATAATTTGGTTTTCGTTACAACTTCATCAATGGAATAAAATTGACATTTAAGTCGTGTCAAATTATAAATAAATAACTAGCCATGCCTATCAACAAAATTATCTACAGACAAAGAAATTCAGTGATATATAGTGTCGTGTCACTTATGACGCAAAAATAAAAAAAATATATAAACAGTTTAAGAAGAACGAGATTATAATGTGATTGAAAAATTTTTACAATCGTCATCTAACTATCCCACCCTCAACCCTTACCTGTAATTTCCCAATGTGATTAAATGTGTGTGTGTGTGTTTTTCGTATCCAATATCCTCTTGTGCGCGTTACAAACTCTTCCCTGTCGTTTTCAATCTTGTTTTTCTTTTCCCGGGTTTTCTTCACTATTCACTAGCTTAATTTTGATGTTGAAGGTCTAATGGGCACTTATTAACTTTTACTTGAATGTTGTATTTTCGTTAAAATCGGTTTTCGTGACTTGTTTTGTAAGTCAGTCGTCAAAACTTCGTAAACAACTGTCCCCTCCCTTTTGTTTCTCTGTTCTTTCCAGGCCTACCACACAGTAAATTTCCAAATGTACTGTTTGCTATTTTTCAAAAATGATTTTCGTAATTCCAGCTTGAATTTCATGTTTGTTGTGCCGAAATGGATGTAATTATGTGTTATATGTGTTTGTGATGTGTTTTTACAATAAATTTTGAAGAATAAATTTTTTCACATTATAATTTGGGTTTTTTAATTTTTCCCCGTGCATGCTGTTGGCTGGAGTTATTTTTTTTTACTAATTAATAATTAATTAATATAAATGTTTAATTTAATTTAATTTATTTAATTTTTTTTTATTATTTTAATTTTACACTGCTGACATGAATAAGGAGATAATGTGAACAATATCAATAATAACATAACAATTACCCCCTCCAAAATATGAGCGCGTTGTAACTTAGTAACAAAATACAAAGCAGCTCATATTTTCATTAGTATACTTATAAATGTTTAAAACAAAAGTAAATTACTTAAGTAATTGTCACTTAAGATATGTCATAGTTTGACTGAATTCATTATTCCACATTAAATTTATACAATAGATCTGTCGAGAAAATACCTCTAGATATATGCGAGTGAGGATAAATTAATTCATAAGTTTTATTGCCAATTATTCGTTTGATGACACATGGACCTTCGAATACAGGTAGAAATTTCTTTTCAATGTTAGTTTTAAAATTGCTTAGATATCCTATTGTTTCTTATTATGACTAATTCGGCTTCTTTAAAGTTAGTGATTTTCCTGTTTTTACGTTTTAACGATTCAACTGTTCTACGATGTAATTTATCAAGTTTCTGTTTAGTTTTAGCGATTAAGATATACCTATCTGGTTTACTTAAAGCATCAAACCCTAATTCACCCCAAGGTCGTGGAATATCAGCTGTATCGTTTACATGCAAGGTCAGTGGAACAATTTCAGTTGTCGAACAAGGACAGGAATTTATAATTTCTTCGACAATAGATACATATTTAGGCCATTGAAGATGTTGGTCGTTACAAATAATTCGTAAGTATTGTACTAATTCTCTAATACTCCTCTCGGAGGGATTGCTTTTAGGATTTCTGATAGCTATGAAAATAGACCGAACATTATTCCTAGATAAAAATGTAAGTAATTTAGAATTTTGAAAACATTTCCCATTATCAAAAATAATACTTTTTGGTAAACCGATAGTATTGAAGTATTCTTGCAAACATTTTATAACGGTGGGACCGTTACAAGAATAAGTTGGATAAAAACGTACTAATTTAGAAAAACAATCTAAAACCACCAGTATATTTTTAAAACCATTCGAAGGCAACAAATGTTCTAAGAAATCTACAGCGATTACATCTCGAGGATGCCTTGAAATGACAGGTTTACCGGGATGGAAAGAAGTATAGTTTTTAGTTTTATACAATTCACACGTATAACAGGTATTTATAATGTTTTTAGTAAGGTTCCAGTCCGATTTTGCTATGAAACGTTCTCGAAATATCAAGTGTAGACGTTTTAAACCTAAATGACAGGTTCTTAAGTCCAGCGTTAATTCCTCCAACTGTCAGTCCAGCATGGGGTGAGTTACCAATCAGTTTCAAGATAGAGATATAACGTTCAAATTCTGATTTTAGAATGGCATGCTGCTCAAAAACTGCTACCCAAGGGAAAGATGGGAGTGATGAATAAGCATCTGATATTATTTTCAATGCTGTCATCTGTCTATATGCTATTTTAGCAGCAATTGGAAAGACTGCCACATTGGTAATTGAAGCAACTAAAATTTGAAGATTTGCTACTAAAGCTTCAGGAGTTAAGTTATCTTGAAGTCTATCTTGAATTCCTTGCCAGATTACCAAGATACAGTCCTGTGAAATTGAGTCAGAAAATATGACGGCATTTCTTGATTGACAAAGAATAAAAGACTTAGCTTTCCTTTCAAGGTATCCCTCAGAGGGATTTCCTGATTTTGAAAGGTCTATTAATAGCAACATGATTGCCCATGCAAGTTCTCCTTTCAATCCATTGAACATTAGAATTCCAGAATAAAGAAAAACAAAAAAATCCAATTCTGAATCTGTGAACTCAGGTCTCATCAGTTTACATTTAGTAATTAAGCTTACAATTTCATTCTCCGAAGAATGATTATCTGGAAGTACAGAAAGAGCATTTTTGATATTCTCTTCATTCATTAGAGTTCTATCTAATATAGCAGCTTTCTTAAGAAATGGATACAGATCTTTATCATTTGCAGGTTGTTTATTCTTACGTAAAAGTAAATCACAAAACAGATCAAGAACTATTCCTCCTTGTTTCTCATCTTCAGATCTATTTTCATGAGCTTTTCCATAGGCAAACAACTTGCTTAGAACTAAATCTCTTGCTGCAAAGTAAGTTCCGTGCTTAGTATCCACTCTAATTCCAGTATAATGATGATGACCTTTCCATAATTCGTGATCAGGTTTTTTCTTTAAAATTGTGGTCCACCCTTCAGGAACTTTATAGGTTGACTCATTTCTTGATAAGGCCTTTCTTGCCTCTAACTTTTTCTTCAATTGCAAAAACGAAGACATGGTTTTAAAAATACACATTATTTGTGATTTCCCAATGTAATTAAATGTGTGTGTGTGTGTTTTTCTTATCCAATATCCTATGTGCGTTACAAACTCCTCCCTGCCGTTTTCGATCTAGTTTCTCTTTTCCCGGGTTTTCTTCATGTTCACTAGTTTAATTTTGATGCTGAAGGTCTAATAAAACACACTTATAAAACTTTCACTTGCTTTTAAAATGTTGTATTTTTCGTTAAAATCTGTTTTTCGTGACTTGTGACTTGTTTTTTCTGTCAGTCGTCAAAACTTCGTCAACAACTCTCCCCTCCGTTTTTGTTTCTCTGTTTCAGCAAGGCCTGCCACTCAGTAAATTTCAAATGAACTGCTTGCTATTTTTTGAAAATGATTTTCGTAATTCCAGCTTGAATTGTGTTTGTTGTGCCGAAATGAATGTAATTATGTGTTATATGTGTTTGTGATGTGTTTTTACAATAAATTTTGAGGAATAAATTTTTCACATTATAATCTGGGTTTTTTAATTTTTCCCCGTGGCTGGAGTCTTTTTTTTTTTTAACTAATTAATTAATAATGAATTAATATAAAAGTTTAATTTAATTTAATTTATTTAATTTAATTTTTTTAACTAATTAATTAATAATTAATTAATATAAAAGTTTAATTTAATTTAATTTAATTTTTAATTATTTTAATTTTACACTGCTGACATGAATAAGGAGATAGTATGAACAATATCAATAATATCAATAATAACATAACAATATATTTTTGCTCATTATTATTAATACTGAAATTTTTTTTATATTTCCCCTCTGAATGCAATCGTGAGAATACATCAGCTACTAAGTTTTGTTTCCCGCTAATATGCTGAATTTCAAAATCGTAATTTTGTATTAATAAATAATATCGGTGAATTCTATTGTTTAAAATTCGAGTGTTTAAAATAGAAGATAAAGCTTTGTTGTCACTTTGTATATAAAATTTTCTGCCTAAAATATAAAATTTGAATTTTGTAATAGCAAAAACGATTGCAAGAATTTCAATCTCTCCTACTGTGTAGTGTTGTTCAGTTTTTGTTAATTTTCTAGACACGAAATATATGGGACACTCCAGATCTTCTTCATCGTATTGAAACAGAACCCCTGCGATGGCAAAATCACTTCCATCTGTTCGTACGTAAAAATCACGTTCAAAATTTGGATGTACAAGAAGTAAATTGTTATAAAACTGACTACGAATTTTGGTGAATGCTTCGTCATGTGAATTTGACCATTTAAATCTGGTGTTTTTCTTCAATAAATCAAACAATGGTATGCAAATTTCCGATATATTAGGGATAAAACGTTTATAATAGTTTAACAAACCTAAGAAATTTTGTACTTTTTTAACGTTACAAGGTTTTGGAAAGTTTTTGATTTCATCTAATCGTTCTTTTTCTAGTGTAATACCAAATTGATTAACAACATAACCTAATTATGACACAGAATTTTGAAAAAATCACACTTATCTAAACTTAATTTCATGCTATTTTTGCTTAATACGTGTATAATTTGTTCTAGATGGATCCAATGCTCTTCGTGTGATTTAGAAAAAAATTAATACTCTATATCGTCTACATAATAAACACAGAATTTGGAGTACTGATTTAACATTCTCTCGAGTGCATATGTTAAAGCGCTTGTCGCTGTATATATCCCAAATGGAACAACCCTAAATTGGTACGTGATGCCAGCTATAGTGAACCCTGTGTATTTTCGACTGTCCTCATGGGATTTTATAAGCCAAAAGCTGTTTTAAATCTAATTTGGATAATACTGTACTGCCATAACAGCTACTTAGAAGTGCATCAATACGACCAGGTAATTCATATTGTTTTTCTAATCTAGTGTTAAGTAACCTAGCATCTAAACATAACCGTATATCCCCTGATTTCTTTTTTACCACGACAATGGGGTTAATATAAGATGTCACCTTTCTTTCGATAACTTTATTGTCCAGCATTTTCTGAATTTCACGAATCACCTGTGCTCTAAATTCTTCTGGTATAAGGTAGATTTTTGGATTAAAAGGCAGTGATTCATTTACAACTAATTTATGCTGAAATATAGGAGGAAATCTTTTATTGTTTTTAAATAAACTGGATACAAATTCTTTATATTCTTTTTGACATTTATAATTCAATTCCCAACCATCATTCGCTTCTTCCTTATTTCCCATACCATCCTCTTCATAATCAACCACATTCATACCATTTTCTTCCACACTAATATTCTCTTCACAATCATCATTCTCATTAAACTCATCCCCAACATCAAATATCTCTTTATCACATATACTATCATTCATTCCTTTATATAAACCATTAATTATCAATTCTTGCCAACCTTCATTTTCCATTCTTCTCTTAATCACATTCTTAAACTTTACACAATTCTTATACAACCTAATCTCCCTGCTTCTATCTATCTAATCTATTACCACTCTATGTTTATTTAAAAAATCTGCCCCTATTATAATATCATACTTCAGTCCCTTTAATATTAAAAATTTACATGAATATGAATTATCGTTTAAAATTAAAAAATCACACACACATTTGTCAATCTTATACAATAACCTAGCAGTAGATGCTCTTATTTCAATATTATTCATTCTGAATACCCTTTTATTAAAATATTGGATATTATCCAAAAATACCTTGCTAGACAATAAAGTTACCTCAGAACCCGTATCCACTAATGCATTAAGCACCAGACTGTCCACCTTAACCTTAACTAAAGGTAATGTTAAATCATCATTTACAATTTTGTTTTCTGTTTGAAATAAATGTTTAGGATGTTCATAATTGTTGTCAGAAATTACAGTATACTTAGAATTTTGTGGATTATTTATAAAAAATGTTCGCGTTCTTCTTGACCCCTGTGTACATCGGCTGAATTGTCATGTGCATTCCGTTGTTGAGAATTTCTTTCATTACCTTCTTTAAAATTCCTTTGAGGATTAAAGTTTTGATTTGATGATTGAAAATGTCTATTTTTATAGTGATTTTGATTGGAATTTTGTTGAGGATATCGATTAAAATTTTGAGGTGAATATGAATTTTGTTGATAATTTCTGTTATAGGTATTTGAATTATTACAAGAATTTTGTTGATAGTTGAGGTTATGATTTGTATGATTACTAGCATTTTGTTGATAGTTATTAGTGCGATTGAAATTGTGATGTGTGTTAAAATTGTGGGGATACGATGACTTTTTAGAGTTCGAAACTGCATAACTTGGTCCAAAATTACGAAGATAATACGGTGTATAGTTGTCACGTTGATGTTCTGCAGGTGTTGTATTTTTCTGTTTATATAAATCGTCGTACTGTCTCAGAATCTCGCAAAAATCTTTAAATGTGGTAATATTTTGAACTATAACTGTTTTATGAATTTCAAAATCGTAATGTCGAGCAAAATGTTTTATAATTTCTTTCTCGGTTAATTTAGTTGTTAAATGTCGAACTGTAACATAACGGTTGATAAAATATTGCTCTCGCGAATTTCCCTTTTGCGCATTGAACTTTCCCATGTACAAATTGCTTCTAATTTTGTCTTGTTCCGTTTCAGACCAAAATTTACTAAGAAACAATACCTCAAATTCCTCGAAGGATGCAAAAGTATTCCCTACAACGGAAAACCATGTAGCTGCATCATTAACCAATGACGATCTAAGAATATTATATAATTGGATAGGTGCTGTATCTGCCGTTATTACACGTTTGATCGAAATCAAGAAGACCACTGGACAACCATGTCTGCCGTCAAATTTTGGAATCAAGTCTTTTATTTTGAGGTTATGCGAAAATGACATTGGTGTGTCAGCCTGTCTAGCGTCAGCTGTCACATTACTCGGAACGACGTTTGTCATTTGGGAACAACAGAAGAAACCTTTGAAACATGAGCAGCTTCCCCAGATGGTGATCCAATTTTATTAACTCTGTCTTCCAGATGAGACAACCTATATTTGAAGGTCCCTTGGCACAATAACACCTGATCTAACTTATGCATTACCGTTTCCAACATATTTTTGATACTATCCCCACTATCTCCTTCTACACTTCGTGCTTTAGGCATTATAAATCATACTATTTCAATGACTATTAACTTATAAATTTGATTAATTGATTAAATATAAAGATTATTTTGTATTGAAGGCCTAATTAGAAGTCTAGAAAAAGGATGTAAATTTAGAATTTTGATAAGTTTGAAGATTTAAATGAATATAAATGTTTAAATTTTTTTTTAATGATTGACTTCTGCCAATGTCCTGTCATGTCGCCAAATTTGTTGTGTCACTTATGACGCAAAAATAAAAAAAACAGTTTAAGAAGAACCAGATTATATTGTGATTAAAAATTTTTTACAATGGTCATCTATCCCACCCTCAACCCTTACCTGTAATTTCCCAATGTGGTTAAATGTGTGTATGTGTGTGTTTTTCGTATCCAATATCCTCTTGTGCGCGTTACAAACTCCTCCCTGTCGTTTTCAATCTTGTTTTTCTTTTCCCGGGTTTTCTTCACTATTCACTAGCTTAATTTTGATGTTGAAGGTCTAATGGGCACTTATTAACTTTTACTTGAATGTTGTATTTTGGTTAAAATCGGTTTTCGTGACTTGTTTTGTATGTCAGTCGTCAAAACTTCGTAAACAACTGTCCCCTCCCTTTTGTTTCTCTGTTCTTTCCAGGCCTACCACACAGTAAATTTCCAAATGTACTGTTTGCTATTTTTCAAAAATGATTTTCGTAATTCCAGCTTGAATTTCATGTTTGTTGTGCCGAAATGGATGTAATTATGTGTTATATGTGTTTGTGATGTGTTTTTACAATAAATTTTGAAGAATAAATTTATTTATTAAATAAATTTATTTATTATAGTTATTTTTTTTTTACTAATTAATAATTAATTAATATAAATGTTTAATTTAATTTTTTTTTATTATTATTTTAATTTTACACTGCTGACATGAATAAGGAGATAGTATGAACAATATCAATAATAACATAATAGGATTATGTTTACAAAATAGTTGACAATTTAAGACATTTTTGAAATGTGAAATTATAATCATAAGAATAATGATCCTTATATCAATGTATTTTTTTATCAAGCTCTAACAATTCTGTTCAAGGACTAGGAAAAACATGGCAGAAAACCTAGTCAAGAGCTTAATTTGATAAAATTCAGGCGTGATTAGGTGATTAAATTATTATTGCCGGCTGTGTAGCGCAGTGCCTAGCGCGCTCGCTTCACAGTCTGGTGGTATCGGGTTCGGATCCCGGTGCGCTCTTTCTGAATTTGGTTTTCTGTAGTTTCCCAAATTCCACGGCAAATGCGGAAAGATAACATCTTAAGTCGGTCTACAGCCGCAGGCGTAATAATAACCCATGGCCGGCCGATGCACCCTGTAATTGGCGCAAGCTGTTGGGGGATGCTAAGGCATGGATTATTATTATTATTATTATTATTATAAATAATACTTAAATTTTCTACATCTGTTCTAAAATTGACCGCATTATTTTCTTTTTTAATGTATATCATTTCATATATTAATCTTTTTTTATAACTATTTTCTTTTTTGAAATCCTAACATTTTCAAAATCAAAGTTATGTCGTAATTGTTTAGAATGCTTAGACAAAGCAGTTTCCGCGGTTATGTTATGGGTTACAGTGTATTGATGTTTGTATAGTCGTATTTTTAAATACTGTCTAGTTTGCCCTACGTAACATTGATTACAGTTGATTAGTGTTTAAATTTGTAAATAACTGTCTGTTATTGTTTTGTGTAAATGTAATGTTTATATCTGATTTTTTAAATTCGTATTTAATTTTGTCACTTAAGTTGTTGATGTATGGAATTGTGTGATATATGTTACTATTTTGTACCTACGTTGTATATTTTATGTATTCGATTTTTTATTAGTTTCTCATAAAATTCTTTAGGATAACTATTTTTGTCTAGAATTGATCCAACTTTGCTTGCGTGGTTGTCCACTAGCAGTAATACTGGTCTTTCTTTTGAACATCTTACATTGTTTATAAAATGTTCTGCAAATTTTATAAAATGTGTCTCCGTCATCCATCCGGAGGGATTCGCATCACCTTTACTGCCAGGTGGACCACTTCGTACAAAGTATTCACGATAGTTTTTCCTGGGAAATATGAAAAACGGAGGGATTGAATTGCCTGTAGCTGAAACAGCAATGGCAAGTGTGACTAGCGTACCACGTTCTGCAGACGTTATTCTTCCGATTTGTTTGAATCCTCTACGGGCAACCACTCTGTCCGGTTTCTGGAGAGTGGTAATGCCAGTTTCATCCATATTATAGATGTCACTGGCAGTTAATTTCAGGCTGTCTAAAACTGTTTTTAGATTTAAAAAAAATTGTGCTACATTGTTTTGATTAAAACTTGACGCTCTAGGTTGACTAGTAGCTTCTGGAGTTCTGATGGATAGGTCTGCTACCGTTTTAAAAACAAAGTAAACCAGTCAGATCCCGCCATTTGGTTTGTAGACCAAGACGTTGGAAACGTAATATTAAGAGCAACAGCATATTGAAAAGCCAGTTTTCGCACCTACTTTGGTGTGAGACCGTAATAAATATCGGAGGCGGTTTTTAGATAGTCAGATAAAGCCTCTTCCTCTTTTTGATTAAATACCTATATAATTATGGCATAGTTATTGCCTAAGAAAATTTAATATGCTAAAATAATCATACCTGCCTGTTCTTCTTATAACCTATATGTACTTCTGTTGGAATACCCCCAGGTTCTGTTTGCAGTATCTCTGTTTTCATTTTTTTGCAATACCGTGCTAGAGTTCGTATGCTAATATTATAGTCTTCTGAAAGTCTTCAAACTTAACTTGTCAATAATATGAGCACGTACTGCTCGTTTCATAACGTCGGCAGCTATTTTTCCTCTCTCTGTTTTTCTTTTATAGGTTCGCATGATTGCTTCTGCAATTGATTCGATAATTACCTGAGTGAAGTCGTCTTCCGATTTTATTTTAGTAAATGGGGCAGGTTGGCCTAATGTGCCAACCTGCCCCATACACAAAGTGCCAACTAACCCCAACGACGGTTTGTTTACTAAGACGACTGCCGCGCGTTCATGAAGTAATAAATTGCAAACCCGTTAAGGTGAGATTAAAGAGCAATAGTATACTCGTATAGCGTCACCCCAAAAATAACTTAAGTCGCTATACCGGATTTTAACCAGAAAAACATGAGGGTAGGAAAAATTACTCACCACATAGTAAAATCACGTATAGGCAGGAAGTTCTCTGTTTAACCTACAACTTCAACTAAAATGATGGTAACATACGCGCCAGTGATTGGTACGTACATACGTCGAAGCGAGGCGTTGGACTATAACCGGCGCGTAATTTAAATGTACAATGCCAACTTACCCCATATGACAACCAACCCCAGTCTCCCCTACCCACCACTTCAATGGTGATCTAAAAAAAACTACCTTGCATAACAGTTTTCTCGAGAAAAAGTCAAAATATCAAAATAAAATCAAATTTTATTTTTAACAACACGACCGTCTAAAACTACTAAATCTACTAAATTAAAACAACGTTTATCTTAACCCATTTGTGACCAATTTTTTTTTTCTCCGAATGTAGATTTTTAGCTAGATTTCGTATTTCTTATTGTTAATATGATAGAGAAATATTAAATATATTTTCAAAAATTATGATTATGGTACCAAAAAGAAATGTTCCCAATTGGGAACGACGATTACTGTAACCAATATAATTTAATGTAAATAATGCAATGTTATAAAGGAGAATTTTATATTTTATAATAGGATTAACATGTTATTATTATAGGATTAACATGTTATAAAAAGAAATATATGTGAAGAGACATATATATCACTACCTGTGATACTCTTCAAAGCAATGCACATGTATCCCAACATTGCATCTTCGACATTGTTTTCGTGAATTTTTTTTGCAAAAGGCACATCTGCGCTGTTTGCCTTCTTCCGTCCTTTCTATGATGTGTCCTAGTCCTTCCTTTGATGCAAAAACATTTCTTGCAATGGTATTGGTTGGTCTACCTGCGTTCTTCGGATCAGAGTATGAAGATAAACTCTAATAATGTCGTGCTATAATTCTTTTAAAATTTAGAAACGGAGTGTTTACATGCGACATGGAATATATAACGTATGCGTTATATATTGTAACGTCTATTGCGTTTGAGAACAATGGAAAATACCACTTCTTTCCTCGAATTTTAATACGTTACTTCTGTACATGCCAATCCAATTTGTCAACTCCCCCCATGTACTTGTTATAACTGTTGATCAAATTGGGTTGATATGTCTACATTTTTTTTCTCTTTTGCAATAGCGTTTTACTGCAACCAGTGGTTCGACGGTTTCGTGGTTTGACATAAGTTTTACTATGTTATTATCTTTCCATGTGACAGATAAGATCTCATTGTTATTGTCAAAACGATAATCATAAAACCACGATTTACTTTTTTCATCTCTAGATCGGATTTCAAATTATTTTTTCCGGTTTTAGAAAATCCCATTCTGTTGTAACGGGCTGTTCCTGTACATCTTATTCCATTTTTGTTCAATTCAGTAAGTAATTTGTAGCTCGTAAAAAAATTGTCGATATATATATACCGCATGGGATTCCGGATTTTCAAATGTATTTACCATATTCAAGACAACGTTTTCACCTACCCCTGTCAAGGAACTAAATCCATTATTCTTCATTTCGTCAGTAATTTTTCCTTCATATACATCCATTTTATAACAGTATCCTGTTGTATCACATGCCATCACCCATTGTTTCAATCCAAATCGTATGGGTTTCCCCCGAATAAATTGTTTCATAAAATGATGACCGTAGTAACGCACCATTTGTTCGTCAATGGAAATCTTTTCTGAGAAAATACCAAATTGTATAAAATTTTTATTCAGCTGTTCAATCAACGGGCGAATTTTAAAAATTCTATCTGTAGATCTTGATATATTATCATTATTATTGAAATGAATATTCCTTTTTATTTCGTAGTATCTATTTCGTGACATGCATTGGCGGATAATCGTTCGGTCGATATCCTCATCCTCGGACCAGTACATCTTTTCCTGAGGTAAACTGTTGTATCCGGTATATATAAATATGCGTATTACATTTTTTAGGCAGTTGACGGTCATGTCAAAATTGTGGATGTTTCTTTGTAATGCATACCTTTTTGTCTCTCTAACAATATTTTCCATCAAATCGTTATCAAATAATAATTCAAATATCTCCACTGCTGTTTTATTTTTTGTTAGTAGTATCAGGTAAGGTGTAAGGATATGCATAATTATTGACACTAGATATTTCACCTAATAATAGTCCATATATCCCAAATGTCGACACCGTGTCAGGAATCTTAATAGGCCACCAAAACCTATTTGCGTCGCCAGTTGTCATATTTACATCTCCCAGATCGTCGCACTTCATCGTTGCTGAAGTACTGCTTACTAGAACACCCTCATTTCCGGAGATATCTTGGTGTAAAGTTTGAGCTCTCCGAACCATTTGTTCTTCGATCCTTTCAAATCGGCTGCAATTTCAATCCATTCCTTTACAGCGAAAACATCTCTTGATAACTGTTCCGGTCCGTAATTAGCCGGCATGATGTCATCTGCATTCTGGATCGTCATGTTTCCATCATCCCATTCTACTCTAGCTATAGGATTGTGATTGTAAAAATTTTCACGGATAGGAAATTGTGTATCCGGATTACTTAAGTATTCAAGGTATCGTCTCAAGTTAGTGAAAGAGACGTATTCTGGACAAGGAATTAACCTTTGCTGTGCATCTCTTATCTCCCTAGGGAAGGTAGGTACGTAGTTACCTTCTGAATATGAAAGTTTCCCGATCGACATGAGAATACATCTCACGCGTTGGGGACAGCAATTGATGGCTGTAATTGTATTTTTGTAGGCATCGAACAGAGGTGGTGAATACCAGTCATTGGGCTCATCAAATGTGGCCGTTGTTCTGTTCTGGTATATTCTGAACTCCATCATCGCCAGACAAACTCTGTATATCTGGTATACATTAGTGGGGGGAAGCCGCTCAACCTGGGCTGGTATTCTTGTAACGCGTGTGTAAGTGTCTTGTACTGAAAAACCAATCGCCCGAGAGCTGACAGGGATAGGCACGGAACGACTTAACGTTTCAAATTTTCGTGCACTTATCACATCTTTAGTTTTGTTTTCTGAAGTTGGATAGGATCTAGCGTAGTTCGGATTTACTTTTTTCCAAGAAGGAAGAACATGATCTCTAGAAAGCCGTTTTCTTTTTTTATTTCCTATTACGCTACTCTCACCGCTTGTGTTATTATTTGACACGTTATCCGGTTCTTCATTATTATTCATTTCAGAGTCGTTACAAGAATTATGTACATGAAGCTCAAGTTCACCAGCAACATCATTTGGTACATCTTCTTCTAATTCGTTATCGTCCAACTCTTCTTCGTCTGTCACATCATCCACATTGCTGGGTGGCAATTGAACTATATCTATAGGACCATCAGTATCTGATTCTGCACCATTCATTATCTTTTCCGCTTCTTCCATTAGTTCGGCTAAACTTGATACCTCCTTCCACTCATTATACTTATAAGTATATGAAATAAATCTTTTATGAAAATAATTTTTAGGAAATGCTTTCATTTGAAAAAGAATACCGATACGAAAAGAATCAATGAAATGTGTAAAAAACTGGGTACATTTGTTATGAGGTATAATGGCCATTGTTCCCGTTTGGGAACAATATAAATTGATGGATATTCCAACCTACAAAGTTATACCGTAGCTTTATTTCGGTTTATTCCCACTCTAAATAGACAAGGAAAACGAATGATTATCGAAATCAGCAACATACATACCTTATAATCTTTTCGTCGAACCTTATAATTCATGTTAAGTTATATTTTTGCACTTTTGCATAAAAAGTCACTAAACTCAATATATAACCAATGAAAACTATAACGGCGTAGGATTTTCAAACGATGGGTTAGACCTCCGTACGCGTACAAATTTCTAGCGCCTAATTCAGAACGGTATCATTTTTACAGGCATAATTCAAATTGTTCCCATTTGGGAACGCTGGCTACAAATGGGTTAAATGTTCAAACTGTAGTCCTTCTGCCACCTGACATTCCCCGACACGAGTGTAAACACTTTGAACGCTACGATTAATCATATCAGGGCTGATTTGTGCCATTTCATCGCGAATTCTTTGCCGCAAATCTTCCAAATTATCAGGCCTGTTAATGTAAACCCTTGATTTCAAATAACCCCATAAAAATTTTTATTGGTGTTAGGTCAGGAGAACGAGGTGGCTATTCATTTCTGCCTCTTCTTCCTATCCATCTTCCCGGAAAAGTGACGTCCAGATATCTATGTACATCTTCGGCAAAATGGGCAGGCGCACTATCTTGCTGAAACCAAATACTTGGATGGGCCACATCTGCATTTTGATCAGTTGGAAAGAGGGCTGCCAGAGCTGGCACCAGCTCTAACTGAAGAAGGTTTAAATATGTATCGGCCACCAGTTAAGTTTTCATCAATAAAGAGATGTCCTAAAAACTGTCGTCTATGATTCCTACCCAAACATTTATTTTGTATCGGCGTTAGTTCTTGACTTCCTGAGTCCAGTGAGGATTTTCGCGTGACCAGTACCTGCAGTTGTAGCGATATACAGTTCCATTGAGATGAAAAGTAGCTTCATCGTTATTTAACAAATTGGGATTCTCATCACATAGCAACATCAATTCCTCGCAATACTCTAAACGGCGGTCTGGATCATCCTCATTTAATTCGTGTATTAGCTGTAATTTGTACTGGTGATTCTTTTCTTGCCCAGTACTGTTTGTTTCGACGATCTGGATACTTTTCGTGAGCACTGTACATAATTTTGCACCGGTTGGCATCGGCGTGTTAAATGTTAGACACCAATCTAATCCAAATAATGGAACATCGTCTGCCTTTACAACGTATACAGGAAGTTCTTTTACAATATTAAATGTACGTACAGTCACATTTGCAACCCCCAATGTTTCGATTTCCACGTCTGTATAAGTTATTAATTTATTAGCGTGGTGCAATTCGGGTTTCCCAATTTTCATGGAAAGTTTCTTACTAATGACTGTATGTGCTGCTCGTGAACCGTATAACATCACTACCACTTCGTTGTTTAATGTTAAAGGTATCAAAACTTTGTTAATTTTTGCTTGAATGCTACGAATTGTTCCAAGATCGGATGAATGTTCACTATTGTCTGAGTGCATACCTATTTTTGTTTGTAGGTAATTTTATCACCACACCATATATTTCTTGCTCTGATTGCACAAAGTGGATAGTAATTTCGGCCTTTTTATGGCCAAAGCCCGACCATGTTTACGCACCTTTTTCATAGCAAGATGTACACCTTCCTCTTTTCTTTCTTCCATCATTGGTCCTTCCTTCCGTATTGCGCAGAAAGTGGAGTAAATTTAAAGTGGGGCACTTTTTTACCATGATATTGCGTTTTTCTCTTAAAGTATTAAACTTAGGTATAGGGAAAGCTATAGCAAAGTTGTAGTATATTAAACTGTGCATTTACTGTACAATAATATACATACAAGGTGTATATAAATTGTCGCAAAAGCTACCCGTCGCGACACAGTTTGTTCGAATTTGACACAGAATTTTTATGGTAAAATGTAGTATCATGCTTTATCTCGGGGACCACATAAAACTAACATCCATTTGGCAACACTGTAGTTTCATACTACCGTAATAATAGATAGAATACTTGTCAAAATGACAAACGGCAATTACAAACGACAAATTGGATTACACGATTGATACATAGGGCAAAGCAATAAAAAAACACTTTATTAAAACAAAGTTAGTAGTTTTGATTTTTCTAATGCATTTCTTGTAACAAATTAGCATCACTATCTACGCATTTGTTCAAATTGATGTCCATCCGTTTGTAAACACAGTTGCAATCTACGAGGTATTGTTTGTATTACTCGTTCTAGCCTTTCCGGTGTAATTTCTAATACTGCCGCGTTAATTCTTCCTCTAACTTCGTCAGCGTTCTGTGGAGGTGTAGCGTAAACTTTGTCCTTAATGAAACCTCGAACAAAAAAATCTAAAGGATTAAGGTCGGGAGATCTTGCAGGCCATAAGATAGAACCCCCGCGACCAATCCACCTGTTAGGGAAGTGTTCATCCAACCATTCTCTCACATTACGAGCAAAATGTGCAGGAGCCCCATCATGCATGTAAAACATGTTACGGCGTATATTCAATGGCATCTCGTCAATAACTTGTTCCAATACATTCAAGTACCCGTTGGCATCAAGACGATTTGGCAGATAGATTGGTCCAACGACTTGGTGATTTATTATGCCCAGCCAAACATTAACTGAAAACTTTCTTTGGTGACCGTATTCCCGAATAGCGTGAGGTTTTTCATCTGTCCAATGGTGAAAATTATGGATATTGAGTACACCATCTCTGGTAAACATAGACTCGTCGGTCCAAAGAACACTTCTTAGAAAATCACCATATTCATAAATTCTATTTAAGATACACAAATACGACAAAAGTTTAAACAATGTACGTTATCGTTTTCATAGAGCGGCTGTACCTTAGTTATATGGTAAGGATAAAGAAGTCGAACCGAATGAACGGTCTTATTACTGGGGATATTGAATGTGGACGCCAACTGTCGAATACTGACGGAGGGATCTTCGTACACTGAGTCTAGAATTTCCTCTTCCAGTTGTAATGTACGCCGTT
This sequence comes from Popillia japonica, assembly GCA_004785975.1. Lineage (NCBI taxonomy): Eukaryota > Metazoa > Arthropoda > Insecta > Coleoptera > Scarabaeidae > Popillia > Popillia japonica. The sequence continues at coordinate 28,883 of SMLS01068088.1, forward strand.
GTCTAGGTCCACCTGCGTTGGGATTCCTTTTGTAAAACGAACAAGTTTCACGTAGTGTAGGTCCAGTCGTCGAAATACGCTTCCAGTAGGATGTCTCCGGTTTGGAAAACGTACGCGATATTCCCGTTCTGCCATGTCAGCATTTCCATGAGAAAAACCATACATCATATATGTACATATCGGCATATTCATTAAATGTAAAATCCATCGTAAAAGAACAAAACACAGAACTAGAAAAACTAATCAAGAGAATATGAGAAAACACGAAATAGAGCAGAGCTTGCACAAAACTAAATACTTGAGAAAAATTAATTCGGATAAATGTCAAAATTTGACACTAATGATTTTGATTGAAACCAAATAGGAAAACATACACATTGTCTTACAACGCTGCCAATTGTGTTTTTTTCAAGAGAGGATGCTAACGAAGAAATGTTGAAAATAGACTCTACCATAACAAAAAAGAAATTCGATAAATTAAGAATAAAAAGTTTTTAAATTCAAAATTGCAGCTGTCTATACCGACAAATAAATATATTGTTGTGTGTGTCACTAATGACACGAAATAAAAAATATATAAACAGTTTAAAAAGAACCAGATTATAATATGATTAAAAAATTTTTACAATGTTTATCTAACTAAACCACCCTCAACCCTTACCTGTAATTTCCCAATGTAATTGAATGTGTGTGTATGTGTGTGTTTCCTTATCCAATATCCTCCTATGTGCGTTACAAACTCCTCCCTTTTCGTTTTCAATCTTGTTTCTCTTTTCCCGGGTTTTCTTCACGTTCACTAGTTTAATTTTGATCTTGAAGGTCTAATGGGCACTTATAAAACTTTCACTTGCTTTTAAAAATGTTGTATTTCTCGTTAAAATCTCTTTTTGTGACTTGTTTTGTATGTCAGTCGTTAAAAACTTCGTAAACAACTCTCTCCTCCCTATTGTTTTTCTGTTTCAGCAAGGCCTGCCACTCCGTAAATTTCAAATGTATTGCTTGCTATTTTTTAAAATTGAGTTTCGTAATTCCAGCTTGAATTTCATGTTTGTTGTGCCGAAATGAATGTTAATATGTGTTATATGTGTTTGTGATGTGTTTTTACAAAAAATTTTGAGGAATAAATTTTTTCACATTATAATCTGGATTTTTTAATTTTTCCCCGTGCACGCCGTTGGCTGGAGTCTTTTTTTTTAACTAATTAATTAGTAATTAATTAATATAAAAGTTTAATTTAATTTAATTTATTTAATTTAATTTTTTTTTAATTATTATTTTAATTTTACACTGCTGACATGAATAAGGAGATAGTATGAACAATATCAATAATATTAATAATAACATAACAATATATTAAGAGACTAAAAAACCGAACTTCGTGAACCTCGTGAAGACATATGAAGCATGGTACAATATTTTACCATTGAGATTTTCGATTTAGAAACGAACGAAGAATGTCGCTGCGTATAGCTTTTGCGACAATTTTTACACACGCTATCTTTCTTCCTCAAATTTGACAAGCGTTTTTGTGTACTTTGTATATTGTAGCTCAGTTTCTGACATATGTATTCTGAAGACCCGTTGTTGCTTAACATGTGGTTACAAAATATTCTTGCTGTTGATTGGCATAACCAGAGAATTTCCGACATAATGATTACCGGAAATCGAATAAAAACACATAAGGCTAAATATCCCAAAAACCGTTAAGTTTTTCATATGAGTACTATACATAAAGTACCATTTGTTTTTCATGGAAATTCAAAATAAATGATAAAAAATATAGGTTTGCCTTTAAAAAAATAAAGTTGTTATCCGTCCAGAAGAAATGCAACACTCTGTATAATCGACATTATATTGAGTCTGTAGATCTTGAGCTAACTAAAGACATCAAAAAATTCAGTTATGCCTCTGATAAACCAATATTTTGGACTTCCGCGTACTAGATGGGCACCCTGTATATGTAAAGTAACGAGATATACCTCGTCCTTTTTGAGAGACTCGGGACTGACAAGACACTATAATGTGTGAAATGCTTTAAAGCATACTTTAGAATGTAGTCCTACGTTACACTTTGTGCAAATAAAATTTGCTTTAGACGTACAGTACCTACAGCGTTTATCAGTTGTACTAAATTCTGGCCGGACGTTCATTCCATCAAATCGAATATTGTCTAATGGAATAGAATTTTTTCCCCCTCAAGGAAGCGATGCCAAATGATGTCAAGAAATGTAGCGCTATGTATCTACGAAATACTAACAGACTGGTCGCTCTTTCATCGTTTGGAATTAATTTCCCCGTCAGCAGCTATCCATTTACCACTGATACGTCGAAGTAGATAAATAATGCCAATACCATTTCCTTTGTCTCATTCTTGTTCGATACGAAGCCACAAATTGGTCAGTTCGATCAATTTTTGTATCCGAAACGTATGGGTTTACCGCGCTTGAATTGTTTCGCATAATGCTTACCATAGTACGGAATCATACTTTCGCCAACAGATAGCGCGCATTTTGTATAAACGATCGTTTTGATCGATATTATCATTATCATTCTCATGCAAGTTTTTTATTATTTGAAATCTGTGAAGTCTCACGCTGTCGGATAAAATTGAAGGAACATCCTTTTGGTTTGACCAATATATTCGTTTATTTCTGTATTTGGCATACCCAGATAGTAGTATTCCTCCGAAAAATACATACAATTCGGGGAGAGTTAGATTTATTGCATTGTTCTTCCGTTGCGAATATTTATGGGTTTGTTCTACAATAAATTTGCAAAACATTTCAATAAAAAATAATGAAGAAAAAATCTGTTGCTGTTTTGCATTGACTGACTTCTTCGAAGGGTGGCACTGGAGTACAATCAATACATATATTTGATTTAAGTTTTGATTTTTTCCACTTGAGGTTCAAGGGATTTGATTTTGATACCGGTGGTTTTGAAGCTGGTGTTAGGTTTGATGTCGGTAATTGTGATGTTGATGGCTTTTGAAGTCGTATATATTCGAACAATGGAATGATATCGTCTGGATCATAATTACTAGTATCTGAATCGTCACGATTTACTCTCTGCATTACGCATCCTGTTCTTAGCATATTCGGCCAGAAATGATTCAAACACGCTAGATATGTTCATCATCGCTATTGTCACTATCTAGCTCAGTTTCATCCCGTCTTTGGGAGGAATTGCAAAGATATCTACATTGCCATGATCAGCGCTTTCTTCTAGGGTTTCTAAAAGTTAAGCAAGCAACTGAAGAAACAGGAACAAAAAATCAAAAATTACGAAAATTACGGGCAAGCCAAATTACGAAACGAGCCAACGCTTGTAAACAATGCTCGCTCACAATGGCGTCAAATTAACAAAAATCGCTAAAGATGAATAAGTTGCCCATGCGCAAAACCAGTGGTGAATATTGAATAATGTCCTGCAGAGGGCAGCACTTTACATAAAATGTCCGATTGAACGTCAAAATAACAATACTTTTATTATTTTTGCCTGGCGAAAATAGGCGCGTCATTATAATCTGAGTTTTTTAATTTTTCCCCGTGCACGCCGTTGGCTGGAGTTAGTTTTTTTTAACTAATTAATAATTAATTAATCAATATAATTGTTTAATTTAATAGTTTTTTTTATTTTAATTTAACACTCCTAACACGAATAAGGAGATATTATCAATAATAACATAATATATATTTCCTATAAGAGGCTTACAATAATTTTTATAAGAGAAAAATACATTATACAAGTTAGAGATAATTATATATTCAGTCTAGGTTGCTGTAGCCATGCACAAACTCCATCAAATGATACCGTGTGCAAAACTGGTATCCCTTATACAAAATATGTTGAGCAATAGGGCAATATACGTCGAACTAAATGGTAACAAAAGTAAGGAGCGCATCATTGAAAACGTACTACCACAGGGCTCAGTTCTTGCGCCTCTCTTGTTCAATATATACACCAACGATATGCCAGAGACTGTATCAAGAAAGCTTATATACGTCGATGATCTTGCACTGATAACCCACCACAAGAAGTTGAACCAAGGTAGCCAACAACTAACATCTGACTTGGAAAAACTGCACGAATACTACCAAAAGTGGCGACTTCAACCAAAGCCATCTAAATCGGAAGTCTGCACGTTTCATCTATCTAATCGACTAGCCAAAGAGAACCTAAATGTCACCTTCAATGGAAGCCTGCTGAGACATAATCCTAACCCGACATATCTGGGAGTCACCCTCGACAGATCCCTTGCTTTCGGAAGGCACCTAACCAAGGCGGCCCAACAAATTAAAACCGGGAACAACCTCATACATAAACTGGCTGGCACTTCCCCCACTGCCGAGCAATGTTTCTGGGAACCATCTTTGGAGTTTGACCTACCAAGGTAACAGTGGTGTCGCCTAAATCGCTTCCACACTGACCATGGAAGATGCAAAGATATGCAGCCCAAATGGAACGACCTGATCTCCCCTGAGTGGGAATGTGGTACACCTCGACAAACAATGGGCCATATGCTCAATGATCGGCCGTTGACATCTCCTCTAGGCGGTCTGGATGAACTCAACAAGCTAACACCGGCGACCTGTGCATGGCTACAGCAACCTTTACTGAATGTGTAATAATTTACCTATAATATATACGCATAAAATTTTATTTAGTTGTGGTGGTTACCACGCGGTTGCTATCGCATTTGTTATATCTATACACTTAATAGACGGTATTTAACATGGACAGATATTACGGATATTTGAAGAGGTGTGTTTAGCAAACACATGAATAGAAATAAGTGATTTATTAATAATATATCGACTTCTAGTAACATCATCCTTGGTGGACTTCTTTTTCACCTAATAATGGAATCTCAAACTTAAACAGAGGAATATCACCCTCCGCTCTGAACACTTTTTGATTACATTCTTGAAATATTTTGCTATTCAACTTGTGAAATATCTTATCATTATTGAAATAATTTTGATTCTCTCGAATTGGTTTCTCCGAAACTCTGCAGATGTGTATCACTTCATCGGAAATGTTAAATAGGATACCTATCCTATGCTTTTCTTTTTTTGCCGGGACGATGTGCAGTTTTGGATTATTATGGTTTCTTTGCATTTATTGCAATTGATTTCAGCTACGACCTTCTTCGTGACATATCCTGCTATATTTTTAATCACATCCTTAATAAACGGTGATAAAGTATAAAGACTAGAGATATAATCATGGCCACCAACATCTTCGATATCCATCTCAAAAATAGTATCCGTTTCTTCTCGTGATGTAGTGTTGGGCGTGGCATACAGAATTGGCATATACCGGGTGTAAATCTGGTAACTGAACGATACTTCGGCGCAATCGCCGTCCTCGGCGGATTTACTTCTCCTTACGCGTTTGATCGGGCTCAGATTGGTCAGCACCGAGAAACGTACACACCTCCCTTATTATGTTTATCATTCTCTCCCTATAATTGAAATGTATATTGGGAAAAATCGTTGATTTAATTAGAATTAGTGTTTATTCATAAAACTTATAATAGGAGTTCATGTAAAATGGTTGACGAGTTGTACATAACATGTTTCGTATCGATTTAACAAACAATTTTTTCCTCCTTAGGCCCGATTGTACAAACGTAAGTTCAAGCGGAGTTCAACTAAACGGAAGTTCAACTGAACTTGAGTTTAACTTTTTGGTCTGTTGTACAAATGCTGTTTAGATTGAGTTTAGCTAAGCTGCACAGACGAACGTTTTCATCCTGTTAATACACAAGCGATGCACATTCGCA
>SMLS01068090.1:0-39717 GCA_004785975.1 Popillia japonica
AAAGCAGTAATACGGGCAATAGCGGTGTGACAGAAAACTTTGATCTACTAACCTACTTACGATTTTTATACCAAACAAACATAACCTCCAGATAAACGTCAACAGCAAGATAATAAATTGTTGAAGTTACATGAAATATAGAGCTGATAAAAGGATACAAACAACCTGAGTGAATGAAATAATTAAAATTAGAATAATTCTAGATACCTAATTGTCAACCACAGAAAATTATGACAAGCCCCTAGAAGATAGGCCCAACAGAAGAATAACCAATTCTAAGTACCAGAGCTAAACTAAAATCGAAAACGTAGGAGCATCTACCCGGACGGTAAATGAAAATAGAACTCAAAATCTATTTGGTAATGATTAAACAAGGGAAAGAAAAAGAGATCGTAACAAGTCCCCTTTTTCCTCCAAAAGAAATTTTCGCAGGAAATTTCTTAAACTAATATGTACAGCAACTAACATCCCAATAGGAGAAACCTTTCAAACAACTACCCGTAGCCTCAATCACATCAACCGGATTCACACACGGAAAGGACAAAACAGCCTAACTACCACACGGCTCTTCGACAATCCGTCGGCATACCAAGATATTAAATAATAAAAATAAAAAGACTAATCCTGACTAAAGGCGACCCCACACCCCACATATGAGACAGCCAAGTTCCCAGACGCCTGCAACAGCACCCCGAAGAGGACCTAGAGTAGGCATAGTAAAAGATGCATATAGCATGGAAAAAGGCTGAGACTGGAAGGTGATCATTACTTCCAGCGGCGGAAATAAGAAGAGAAAGCTGTACTGCTGCAAGAGCCGGGTCCCCGCTGAACCGCATGCGACGCGGCAGACGACAATAGTCAGCGTCACGAATTAAAACCCCCGAATGGGGCAATGATCATAAGATGAAATAAAAGGGACCACTAAAGACGGGTTTATTACTACGAGTTACAGGATTTCAAGTGGATTAAGGATTCGGAAAATATGGAAGGGTCAAAAATTGTCGTTACCACATATACACAGCACATGAACACACCAATCGCAACGGGCTAAGGTAAGTTAGGAACAACAAGAAGACGCATTATATGGCTAAACAAAAATAGGGTTATTAAAAGAGAAAAAGTTTAAAGTCCACCGCCAGCCTAGCGGAGACTAACACGCTGAAGGCAACGACTAAATATAACAAAAATCGACACATCCATGATCCGGAACAAAAAGTCTCAACGTTAAAGTGTACTAGCACTGCCGGACCTCAGTCGGGAGGGCTGAGACACGCTCTTTATGCCCCTCTAAGGGTACGTCAAATCCGAAAAGGATTAGAATCAAAGTGCAAGCCGAGAGTACCAAGAAAACGGTATTTTAAACTCCAATACGCCGCCCGAACGGGGCGATAACCAAATTATCTGAAAGACGATCATAATTCGATATCAAAGACCGTACAAGGGAAAATCTGGTCCAGGTCAACGCAAGTATCACCAACTAAACCGCCAAAAATGTGGACAACGATGTTCAAAGTGCGTATATGCCGATTCGTTAAGAGGGCTTGTACCTCACGCCGATTATGCGGTAGGCCTATTCCTGCGGCGGGTCCTACACGCCTCAATCCACAGACCCAAAAAAAAACCAAACGCAAAATTAGATAAAGAACTTCATGTCCCAAAGATACTCTTTCTAGCCCAATAAAAACCTAACCAATCCGACCCCGCACTTGTACAAGGCCCAAGGGGAGGCCAATGCACACTAATCGTCAGGCTGACACTTCAAATGTGACGAATGCCAGGTGCCAGGAAGTACTTTCTCGTCCATTCTCTTCAACTCATAAGAGTTCCTACCAACTTTTCCGTGTATCATAAACGGTTCCACAAATTTATCTGCTAGCTTCGCCGTATAATATTTTGCAGCATCGAAAAGCACGAAGTTCTTACGCCACACTACCTGATTAAGCAATAATTCCACATCACGCCTACGGAAATCATAGCGCGCTTTTGACCTTTCATATGCCTGTTGAAGTCGTAGACGGACATCCTTATATACTCTAACTAGGGCTTCCGACTATCGGCTGACCATCCTTAACGGTGCCACTGTGATCGGTACCGGTCAATATCATTTCACGACCAAAATTCACAAACTAGGGTGTTAAACCTGTGACTTCGTGTTTAGCAGTACGAACGGCACAACCGACCTTAGGCAACAACTGGTCCTATTTACGATGGTTCGTAGACACATATGAAGTCAACATTGTCTTCAGCACTCTGTTGATTCGCTCCGCAGGATTCGCTTGAGGATGATAGAAAGATGTGAACAAAGGCTTTACCGAATAAGTCCTTAACAATTTAGTCATTTCCGTGGCTCTGAATTGCACACCATTATCTGTAATAATAGCCTTCGGGACTCCATATTGTAAAAATACCCCATTCCAAATGTTTTACCAAAGACGCTGCGGTGGCCTTACGAAGAGGGAAGAACAATGGATATTTACTAAAGCAATCTGACACCACAAAGATATATTGATAGCCATGAGCAGACCTAGACAGAGGACCCACAATATTTGGGTGCAAAGAACTTCCCAATATATTTCTGACTAACACGACTCACCGTTTTATACGCTCCCAAATGTCCACTAGTAGATTCATCGTGACATTGACGGATTATTTCCTTACGACCATTCTTATGAACAATTCGCTTCCATTGGGACCGTTCGTCAACGAGATCGGCATACGGACTACGCACAAGCTTATGCGGCTCACCATCGATAAGACGAAACGAGGGATATTTGTCAGGCGAAGAGTTAATACCTGCTTTGAGACGATCGTACCATCTATCTTGACTAACCGAAACCCCAATAGAATCCAACAAGGGTACAGCACGCAATAACGCATCAGGCACCGCATGTTCCTCGCCTTTGCGGTGGACAATAGTAAAATCATACTGCTGAATTCTCACAGCCCATCGAGCCAAACGACCAGAGGGATTTTGTAGCTTACTCGGCCACAGTAGTGAGTAGTGATCACTCACAGTCATTCCTTCTCGGTAGTGGAGAAGTTACGCTCCTGTTTGGTAAGAGACCAACTAATATAAGCTATAACTTTCTCGCCATCGTCAAAACTCTGCGTGAGAACAGCGCCTAACCCAAAACTATCGCATTGGATAACAAATTCGCCATCGAAATCAAGGCACGAAAGAACAGGTGCAGTGACCAAATTTTCCTTAATCCTATTCCATGCTTCTTCACAATTAACATCTCAGTGGAAAGATTTACCCTTCTTAAGGAGAGACGTTAGAGGAGACACAATCGTAGAGAAATCCCTAATAAAACGTCGGTACCAACTAGCCAATCCCACAACACGTCGAACCTCAGTTACATTTCTAGGAGTCGGAATATTCAAGATGGCCTGAACCTTCTCGGGATCTACATGCAACCCAGCTTGATTGACGACATAACCCAGATATTTCAGTTCCTCTCTACAGAATTTACATTTGTCTCGATTAAGAGTAAGTCCCGCTGCATGAATGCGATTAATGACTTTCTCTAGAATTTCCAGATGTTGTTTGAAGGTAGGAGTAACGATGATAATATCATCCAGATACGCGAAGACGTAAGGATCTAGATCAGCGCGGAGAACTCTATCGATCAATCGCTGCCAAACCGCTGGACTTCCAGATAGACCCATAGGTAAACGCTTAAATTGAAACAACTCACGGTTGGGAATGGTAAATGCAGTATAGGGCCGCGAATTTTCGGCAGATAGGAATTTGAAAATAGACAGACTTAATGTCCAGTGACGAAAGATACCGAGCATGACGTAATTTGTCCAAAGTGTGTGATATACAGGCTGTCCTGGAAAATGTGGGAAATCTCTTGGATTCAGATAGAACATTAAAAAATAAGATTACAAGTTCCCATATTTTTTTTCCTAGCGGCCGTCCCCACGGAGGTACGGCTTCCTAAAAGAGGCCACTGGAAAACAATTTTTCTTGGATAACTTTTAAACTGCTTCATATAATTTAATGAAAATTTAATATGATAAACAGTAGTAATGACCTCTTAAAATACTGCCCTTAAAACATAATTAGCTTGTTTAGTTTACCAGGAGGTGTACTAGGTTGTACATTTTAACGCTTACATTTTTAACACCCTGTATGGTAAGGAGTTAAAATAATAAATTTGGACACCTTGAACATTAGGCTAAAGGAAAGGTACTCTTATTCAGTGTCAATAAAATGAACCGTTTTCGAGAAAAAAACTAATAAAGGAATTAATGTTATTTTTATTAAAAAGAACCATTATTTCTAATTATTTTTTGTTTGCAACAAAGTTTGATACGAAAGTCATTCAAGGAACAGAAAAGTTTTAGTTTAGGTTATTTAATCCGACAAAATTACACGTACCATTCCTTAACACTAGGGTAATAAGAACTGCTAACAATAAAGTTATTTTAAACTGGTATCAAAAACCAACAGCCTCAGGTACATACATTAATTATCATTCAAATCATCCAGTAAATCAAAAATACAATACGGTCATTGCCATGAAAATTAGAATCATTCACATATCAGATCCGAAATTCTTACAAGACAATTTAAAAACATTACGTAACATTTTTGCTAACAATGGTTATCCTAAAAGGACATTAAATAACCTTATCTATAATTCAAACTTCTTTGACGGACCAACAGACGGAGGTTATCCAGAAAACATCACTTACAAAAAGTTACCTTACATAAATAAACTGACTAATCAGATTGTTAATCACTGCAAATCATACAATCACATTCGAATAGCTAAATATAATACGATCACTTTGAAAACTATCTACACTAACACCAAAGATAAAACACCGAATTTATTAAAACACAACGTAGTGTACAAAATACCCTGCAAAAATTGCAATGGCTGTTACATTGGACAAACTTTCCAATTACAAAAACATCGGATTACACAACATAGAAGTGATAGTAAAGTTGGCAAGGTCTCCTGTGCTTTAGCAACACACAGTATCCAATTGGGTCACGTTTTTGACTATGATGGCATGAAGATTTTGACAACTGAGAATGACTACAGAAAGAGATTATTCCTAGAAATGGCCTGCATTAACAAATATAAAAACTGTATCAATTTTAAAACTGATACAGATCAATTAAATATTATATATACGAACATTCTCAACTTTAACATCAAATAATTAATTAATATCTAATTCTGTATGAACTACTATAGGTACATTTTTCTGTAGTACACCCCGTATACACACATTCCACGGATCTGTGTTTTCTTCCTTCCTCTTTTTTGTAATAGTTTATATATTTTGCACACACATAACGTTATCAGATTTTAACATGTAGACATGTGATTGTTAGATTTTAGTATTTCAATTATTTTATTTTTAAATTTTAAAATGTAACCAATTTAACAGAAGATAATTGTAAGTAGACATCCTATTGTTACACTATCCACTTTTATTGACTACTGTTCACTTTTTGTAGCATGCTCCTGATGATGTTAAGAATAAATTAACGAAATATTGAGCTAATGAAAAATAATTGTTTTATCTCACAGACCGATTCCCCGAAAATTTTCAATACTTATATATATAAATATATAATAAAATAAGCAAAAGTATATATATGTACTCAGCTTATAGAGCGAAAACAGATCTAGTGCTCGATTATTAATAGGTTCACCATATATTGAAGCGAAGTATACTATCCGCGATAATCAAGTCAACCGTACTATATTAGCAAGCGATGATTGTTTGTTACGCACCATTTGAAATCACATCTATTCAGTTGGGCATTTCAGGCGTAGCGCAAGTAATACAATAATATAATAACGTTGTGCCTATAAATAATATCTATTTACTTCCCTCTCTCTTTAATGAATTAAGACGATAACTATTTCTTTACTTATCAACAATAATGATATGACGTATGTACTATTATGCGGTTAACATAGCAAAAGAGCTAAACAATATGCTACATAGTAGGAGTTGGCGACTATAGTCAGATAAAATGGTTTTTCCGTGGTTTAATTGACTATAGATTTTAAATAAATGTATTTCATATTGTTATGTATGTATCTTGACCTGTATGATATTTATATATGTATGTAAGTAAGTAGTTTAGTTTATAGGTAGTTTACGCATATGCATAGTTTGGTCTGGATATATACCTGTAAATGATTGTGTCGTGCGGAATAAATAATTAACAAAATAAGCCGTAGTATTATTAATCGCGGAAATACAGTTGCAGCCAGTGAGGCCCTGCGGTGTGATTGCATTAAGAAAGAATACAACATTTTGGCGACGAGGATGGCCATGATTGGATCGATTGAATGTTTCAAAGGTACAGGTGAGGAGTTTGGAATATATCTTGAACGAATCGAGCATCTATTTAAAGTAAATAAAGTAGAAATGAATATGAAAGTGTCCTTATTCATTACGTTAGCGGGACCACAAGTATACTGTACGTTAAAGAATCTTATGGCACCTGATAGTCCTAACGATAAAACTTACGATGATATAATAAAAGTTTTAAAAAGTCATTACGTACCAGAAAAGTCCGAAATTGGAGAACGCTTTACTTTTAATAAATGCAATCAACAGTCAAGTCAAACAGTAGCGGAGTATATTGTAGAGCTTCGAAGATTGGCAAATACGTGTAAGTTTGGAGCATTTTTGGATGAAGCACTGAGAGACAGATTAGTTTGTGGTTTGTCATCGGAGACGGTACAAAAGAAGCTATTATCAGAAGCAAATTTGACGTTTGCAAGAGCATGTAGTTTAGCACAAGCACATGAAATGGCAGAAATGCAGTCTAAATTATTAACAACAACAAATCAAGTCCACCACATACGGAGCAGAAGCACGCAGAGTAGCAACTTTAAACAATCTTCCGTGCCCAGCTCAAGTTACACCAGTAAGAAAGGAGTGGCACAGTCACACAGTCACAAAAATGTTGCCGTGGATAAAGAAGCAGGCAGTCAACAAAAATCCAGATGCCATCGATGCGGTAAACAGCATAACCCAGAAACATGTCCAGCAAAACAGTGGGAATGCTTCCGTTGTAAAAGAAAAGGTCACGCATCCAAAGTCTGCAGGAGCAAAAATCCAATCAGGTTAGTGGAACAGGCAGAAGAGATTTCACTCGAGGAGCAACACTTGGAAGAATTGTATCCTTTAAATAAGATAGATAGCGCAAATAATTTGCCACACAAAGTAAATTTAAGAATTCTAGGTAAGAATGTATTGTTTGAAGTAGATACAGGGGCATGCAAAACAATTATATCAGCACAGTTATTTAAGGAAAATTTTCCAAATGTCACATTAAACTCAGTATCTTATAAGTTAACGTCAGTCACAGGTCAGGTTATTGAAGCAATGGGAGAACCATTAGTAAAAATACATCACGCCAATAATAGTTATATGTTACCATTAACTGTAGTTAATTCTCATAAGGAATTTGTACCCTTACTCGGGATGAATTGGTTAAATAGCTTATTCCCAGACTGGCAGCAGTATTTTAAGCTAGGGGCAGTAAAAGCACTATCAGTAGATAATTGTATTCAAGTTTGTAAAGAAGAATTTAAAGTAGTTTTTAATTCAGATCTGTCATGTCCCATAAAAGATTATGAAATAAATTTTAAGGTTCAAGACAATGTCAACCCTATTTTTAAGAAACCGTACAACATGCCATATGCATTACGTCCAAAGGTTGAAGAGAAATTAGAATCGCTAGTAAAGGCGGGAATTTTAAAACTTGTGTCTAGTAGTAACTGGGCATCGCCTATAGTAATAGTACACAAAAAAGACGGGGAAGTTCGTATATGTGTCGATTTTCGTGTATCTGTAAACAAGGTATTAATCCCGGAACAATATCCACTACCGACAGTAGATGATATTTTCGCGACCTTATCAGGCGGGAAGGTATTTACTGTACTAGATCTAACAGGGGCGTATTCACAGTTGAAAGTAAAGGAACAGTCGCAAGAATTGTTAACCATTAACACACATGTAGGTTTGTTTAGATACACTAGGATGACGTATGGAATAGCGAGCGCGCCGTCCATATTTCAATCCGTAATGGATAGAATCCTAATGGGAATTCCCAACTGTCACTGCTATCTAGATGATATTATAATCGCGGGGCGAGACTTGAGTGAATATTACGAATTAGTTCGCGAGGTCTTAAAGCGGTTACAAAAATCCGGAGTAAAAGTCAACTTAGCAAAATGTAAATTTTTTGAAAGTAGTGTAGATTACTTAGGGCATACGATTGATGAACAAGGTATCCATCCAACTAAAGAAAAGTTACGTGCCATTATAGAAGCACCAGAACCACAAGATTTGACGCAGTTAAGAGCCTATTTGGGGTTGTTAAATTACTATTCTAAATTTATCCCTATGTTGTCGTCGCGTCTCGGACCAATGTATAAATTATTACAGAAAGACGTTGAATTTGTATGGACTAATGAATGTAAAGAGAATTTTGAACTAAGTAAAACGTTGATTTGTCAAAATCAAGTGCTAGTACACTATGATCCAAGTAAACCTATTGTAATATCGTGTGATTCGAGTTCATATGGAGTAGGGAGTGTGTTAAGTCATAGGATAGACGGAATTGATAAACCTATCTATTTCGCGTCGGGTACTTTATCAAACGCCGAAAAAAATTATTCTCAGATTGAACGGGAGGCCCTTGCTATAATATTTGGGGTTAAAAAGTTTCACAACTTTGTATACGGTCGTTCCTTTATTTTGGTAACAGATCATCAACCGCTAAAAGTAATTTTTAATCCTGACAAAGGCATTTCGGTAATGACAGCCTCCAGGTTGGTCAGGTGGAGTTTGATATTATCCGCTTATAATTACCAGATCGAATATAGAAAGGGGTCGGAGCTAAAAGAGGCGGATGCGTTATCGCGATTACCGTTAAAGGATGCAACAGATATCAATTCGGATGTAAACTCTTTCAATCTAGTAGATGAGATTCCGTTGTCTAGTGCCGAAGTCGATACTATGTCAAAAAAAGACCCAATACTTGTTAAGGTTCGGGAAATGTGTTTAAGAGGTTGGCCTGATAAAGTAGATTCGTCACTAAAGGGGTATTACAGTAAACGGAACGAAATGTCAATAGAAGGAAATTGTTTACTGGTGGGAAATCGTGTGGTGATTCCTCAGTCACTAAGAGGAAAAGTGTTAGACATCATTCATGCAGATCACCTTGGCATAGTAAAAACTAAAATGTTGGCTAGGTCGACAGTATGGTGGCCGGGGGTAAATGATGATATAGAATTGTTGATAAGCAAATGTAGAACATGTCAGTTTACTCAAAACAATGCGCACGATAATTTAATTTCGTGGCCAAAAACTGAAAATGTATGGCAGAGAGTACATATTGATTTTTTTAATTTTAAAGGTACTACGTGTTTGTTAATTGTAGATAGTAAATCAAAGTGGTTAGATGTATGTACATGTTATGCGACATGGTACTGACATCACTAAAACAGTAGAAAGATTAAAATTAACATTTTCTATACTAGGCATACCACAATCGATTGTGTCTGACAATGGACCTCCATTTAATTCCAATGAATTTCAGCGGTTCTGTCAAACAAATGGAATTATTCCTTTAAAGTCACCGCCATATCATCCACAATCGAATGGGTTAGCAGAAAGATATGTAGGTACTGTTAAGAGTAGTTTAAATAAATTTTTAATGCAAAATAGTAACTTAAAACTAAAGCAACAAATTGTCAACTTTCTGTTTTCCTATAGAAATACACCAAATGCAAGTACAGGGTTGTGTCCAAATGACCTTTTGTTTAAATTTAAGCCGAGAACAAAATTAGACATGTTAAAACCAAGTTTTAACAATATGTTAATTACAAACTCAACTGAAAATTTTATACCACCGAAATTGTTTAAAATAGGAGAGAAAGTATTAGTAGGAAATCTAGGACCTAGTTATGATAGTCATATTAAGTGGAAAGAAGGAGTAATAATGAAGGTTATTAGTGGAGTAACTTATTTGGTAAAAGTAGATGATAAAATTCTTTATAAACATGTAAATAACTTAAGACATTCTCAGTTAGATAATGTTAATACGGGCTCGGGTGTAGGTAGCGAGATAATTAAAGATAACATCAGAGATCAGACAAATGTTAAAGACAATTTAGAACGAGAAACTGCATCAGTTCATTCTGATGTCACCCAAAAAGTTGGAATTCCGGTGTCAGAGGACTTAAATATCAATCCGCAAAGGCCTGTAACATCATCTAACAGGGCTTCTGAACAATTACCATTACGACGCAGTGCGAGAATTGTAAAGCCTCCAGAAAGGTTAAATCTTTAATAGTACAGGGGGGAAAGATGTTATGCATGTATCTTGACCTGTATGATATTTATATATGTATGTAAGTAAGTAGTTTAGTTTATGGGTAGTTTACGCATGTGCATAGTTTAGTCTGGATATATACCTGTAAATGATTGTGTCGTGCGGAATAAATAATTAACAAAATAAGCCGTAGTATTATTAATCGCGGAAATACAGTTGCAGCCAGTGAGGCCCTGCGGTGTGATTGCATTAAGAAAGAATACAACACATATATAGTTATTGACCCTTCTTGCAGCAACAGGATTAAATCATATGATAATATTTATCGTTAATTGCATTAATTTCTAGCAAGTAATTTTTACCCGTCCTAACTGCCCGTAATGTCGGAAATAAACTGAGACCACTGTTAGTATCAGTTAGTCAACTGATTAATAATAAAAATAATAAAAATATAGGTAACTTTACATTCTCAACTGCGCTAAATAGTGAGAAAGGAACTATTTCGTTAACGAACCAGTCGCCTTTTATTTCAAGTTAGTTATCTCACAAATTTGACATGAATTTTACCTTACTAACTGAATTTGACGGAATTTAACTCATTATTCAATACAGAAGGCATGGCAGTAAAGTAGGGAGTAGTAAGTCTAAAATGGCGGCCAATCCTTTATAAAACCTTTATTCATTTAAAATTTCATAGAAGAAATCGAGGTTCGGAATTATTTTAATTAAAATAGTAAAATCAGTACACAAATACGTATATTTAATTTTTAGTACAAAGCTTGGTTTTCATTGCACATACCGAGAAAATTTATTAGCGTTTCCTTGATGCTCAACTTGTCTATTGTGTTTAAGACACGACTATATTTCTCTCTAATACGATTTATTCCAGAACCAAATGATAAACGTACTATATTTTGTTAGAATTTACGTGGGTTTAGAGTAAAGATAAATTGACTATCTAAATGCGTTCAGTATAGTATGTAGCATACCAGTACATATTAGTTATGTGAAATATAGAAGTATAAATAATGTTACGTGCACGTGATAGATGCAGAATATAAGAACGATTGCTGCTGCGGCACTTTATATATCTAAATTGAATTTCTTAGCATATGACGCTGTCATACCCAAATGTTATATGTTAAGCCATAAACATGGCAAATGTATGCCTTCTACTAAAATACTAAATAACAGTGCAATTTCTATATGATCAACACAAATGATTATTATTATATGTATATACATATGTACGTTATATCGTACAACCAAACCAAATAAATGCGGAAGCAAGCATATACAATACAATAAAATGTTAGTATAACTGAAGAACATAGTTTTACTTTTACTTTTACCAACTCCCTAGTTTATTTAATCATTCAAAACAAGCAATTCGTCGCGGAGTTAAGAAATAAAATTAAAAACATATTATTTCTTTGTACACAACTTATCTCAAAACAAGCGGAATTCTGTCAATAAGGACGTTCCTCGTGGTGCCACTTATATGTGGCTAGAGGGGTTCGTATGGTAAAAATTTCATGACAGTTGGATCACTGGAAGTTACTGGAGCTACAGCATCTCAAATGTCAGTAATGCGCATCGAACAAAGAGCCATATTAATTTTTGTTTCAAAATAGGCAAGACGTTTCAATTGACGCAACAACTTTATGGTGGTGGTTACTCATCCCGTGGCAAAATTTGTGAGTGGTATACGCGTGATGACCTTAATGCCTTAACGCGTGATGACCTCCATGTTGGTCAGCCAAAATTCATAATTGTGCCAGAGTATCAAAAAAGTGTGTAATTTACTGAAAAATCATCGTTGCGTTTTATCGAAATGTAATTCGGAATGTCCAAAGTTTCGATGTATCGCATTTCGACCGATCATTTGTACTATCAGAAGGTGCGTGCTCCCTTTGTACCGGACAAGTTGACTGACGACCAAAAATCGCTCAGAATCTAAGATTGCAGGGACATCGTTGCAGAGGCCAAAAAGAACCAAAGCTTTCTTTACAATACTGTGACGGTTGACGAAACGTGGTGTTTCCAATACGATCCGGAAACAAAGCGTCAAAGTTCCGAATGGAGACCAAAATACGAGCCGATAGCCAAAGAATCTCGGCCATATTTGTCTCAGCTCTCTCCATGCGACATTTATCTGTTCGGAAAACGTCATTTACCAATGAAGGACATGGGTTTTGCGGACGTTCCGGCTATCCAACTGGTGTACCGCCATGAGACATGACGGCCAACTACCTAAAATTCCTATTTGAAATGCTATGAGTGTATCGAAGCGGACAAGGATTATTTTGAATAAAATAAATCAATTTTGATTAAAAAACAATTTTTGTTCCTAATTAACACAAAAGTTCTGTTTATTTTGAGCCAGTGTATATTTTAACCATTGAAAAAGATTTAACGAAGATTCTAGCCATTTGCCAAACAGTTTAATGCCAACTTTATTTGGGCGGTGCCTGTAATACTTTAAAAAACTAACTCACTTTCCGTATTTTCCTCAACACCAATTGCTCGCCGACTTTGTCGTAAAATGAGAAGTTTTAAAAAACGTTCGGTTGATAGCGGCCACACACGTGCACTGCAATGGAAAATAAAGATTGAACACTTTCAATACGTATGAAAACCTCCAATCTTTACTTTCCACGTGGTCCCTTTAAACTTTCATATAAGAAGTGGTGCTAATTAAAATTGACAAACATCTTAGTACAAACACCAGAAAAATTGTTGAAGACAGACATCCTAGGCATAAGTCGGCCCGCGTTTGGAGAATTTTTAACAGGCGATACAGAGGTCAGCAGATTGCCTTCTTATGTTAACCTAGATATGTGTGCAATAAAATGTAAATACGGCTTTATGCAAGAATTATTCTTGAGCATTTGATAACATAATAATTAGTCTCAAAGTTCTACTACTAAATAGCGAGAGATTGATAGAAAAGGTGATGAGCTTTCTGCTCAACTTCAAAGTAGTGATAATTTCTGGAAAAGTAAAATGTTCATATTATTTTTACATAATTATTAATTTATCACATACGGGTAATTGAATTAACGTGCTAATTTTATATTAGAAAGGTTAACAAAAAAATGGAGAAAAACTCAAAAATTACCGCTCTTTGATATAGAAGCAATAAAGAGTTTTTACAGCATGCTAATCAGATTTAGAATATTGTCAGTCGCCTCCATATATTAGTACGATTCCAAAGGTTTTGTTTATATTTTCAATATCTCTATCTTTCTTATAATTTAAGCTTACAAAATATATGTATATAGAAACACTACGTCTCGACAAGATATAATTAGATTTAGATGACTTGCATAAAACAGAGACAATTCTCAAAATTAGATGACATAATGTAAGTACATATTTATGTACAGTATGTAACAGCCTATTCACATTTTTAACCAAATGGATGCGTCGACAACGTTGATCCCTCATTCACCACGAAATCGAATTCAATCGTGGTAGATTGTATCTGTTATAAAAACTATCTTCTACACCTGAGCTTCTATTTCCCAGAGATAGCACTGTTCTTGTAAATAACTTCTCGATAACGGAGGTAATATATTTTATGATAAAACGAAATAGAATGGTTTATGCTTACATTTAGGGTGAAGCAATAAAATGGAAATTATCTTTTTATGATATCATAGCATAATACGAAAGACTTTTACGCTTCTATATCTACTATATGCGCATGGATAAAATCCTGTCGCTTCCCATATTTTTGAAAAGCATTTAATCAGATAGACATGTTAGTAATAAAGCAGCGTGTCGCAGAAAATGCCATTTTGATCAAGATAAGTACAATGGAATAGACAGATGCAGGAAAAACCGATGTGAAAGGGAAAGCAAAATCACTGCGCTCTGAAAGCAGTTTGTGCGTAGTACTATACTGGAAACCTCAACTTCACTTTATAGCGAATAATGGACTGTTTATTGAAAAAATCGCACCGTATGTAATGAGAATACTTACTCCATATCTATACTAAAATGTGTGTGATATAGTCTTAATTTCTGAATAATTAAAACTAAAACTGATCGAATTTAAATTAAGGAATGAAACAAAACTAGAATTAGGTGATAACAGGAACACAGATGCAGATCCATCAATCTTTGAAGAAGTTATGGAATGTGTCAAAAGACAAAAAAATAACAAAGCGCTGGAACAGACGAATTCCAAAGCAAATTCATCAAATCCGGAGACGAAGAATTACTACAACAAATACACAGCTGGGTTGAGGAAATGTGGAAAACGGAAGACATGGAATACTGAATGGAGAAAGGGATTGATAATTCCAGTATTGAACAAAGGCGAGAAATAGTACATAGATAGACAGATAATGAGCGACCACCAGGGCTTTAGGAAAGGTAAATCAATCACAGATGCAATACATATTCTTACGGAACTGTTAGACAAGTGGTACGAACACGACATAGAAACTCACATATGTACTTGTCATAGATTTCAAACGAGCATTTGACAGTGTAATCAGAACAAGGTTATTGAATAATTTGGAGAGGGTAGGGTACCAAGCAAATTAATAAATCTAATTGTAATGACAATGAGAGAATTCAAACCTCATGTGGTAACAGCAGATGACATACATATATAAAGATGAAGAAAAAGGAGTAAGGCAAGATGATGCGTTGTCTTTGTTTAATGTGGTTTTGGAAAGGATATTCAGAGAATGATGTAATAGGACTATTATACAGAGCAGCACACAAATCATTGTATATGCGGATGATATTGTTTTGACTGACAATCAGGTCTATAGCGACATATGCAATGAAAACAACGTGTTCCGCAAATAAAAACAAGGAGAATCTAAGAATACTCGAAAGGAAGATATTAAGAAAAATATCAAGATGAAGTAAATCACACAGTTATTGGGCAGTTAACAATTTGTTTCGAAACAAAATTGGGAAAAAATATATGCAACCATTTTTTTGAAAAACTGAGGTAGTAAATGAAATGATTAAGGTATCTAGTTAAGAACGACATATGTAAAGTTTGTATAGCTAATACAGATAAATTTCAAAAAAAAATTAAAACCAGTAATGTAAGAATATATAGTAAGTGGACAAAAGTTATATTTATTGGACACCCGTTAAACAGTTATTGGATACATACATTAACACATTCTGTATCAAATCTAATGCCTGATTTTTAAGATTCAGCTGATATAGTGCTTTCCCATCATCTACTTCAGTTGTTTCGTATATTTTAGTATCATCCTTTTGCGTATGGGCCGATACCTGATAATTATCTTGTTTAAAATTGTTGTTTTCTTCAAGATTCGAATATTTGCTTGTGTCTTCAATAGTTTCGTCTGGTTTTTCGCTAGAAATTGGTTCAAACTGCTGCTCACTGTCGTTAATTTTGTTCAAGGAACTGAAACTCAGCTCACTATTACACGCACTTTCATTGCTTTGTAGCCTATAGCAATTGTGGCAAATATATAAATCATGTTTTGCATCATCATCATCTGGAATGTGGATCTGATGATGTTTTTGTATACAATTTTTGTGAAAAGCTTTCTTACATTCGTCACAAGTTAAATATGACTGGCGCTTAATTGTTTTGTTATATTAACTACAGACTTTCACTTGTTTTTTTACAAATTTTTTCATTTTTTTGTTCGTTTGCGTTTTCTTTTACATTCTGCCTTTTCTTCTGCAAGTCTTTAGGTTTGTTCCTACAACGTTGGAAACAGGTCGGTGATCGAATAGCAGATGCGTAATATAAGAAGTGCGTTCCAACAACTTCAAACTAAAGATCACGTACGGAAGGCCAGACGTTCCAACAATTTTTTTGTGATTTGCCGACAGTTTGCCGGCTATCAGAACGATTTGAAGAGTTTTCTCAAATCGAAGTAGTACAATTGTAACGCATGCGCTTTGTCATGTCTATAACCGACCCTTATGAACGAGCTTTGCTTTGGTGAGATCGTCAGATCCAATAAATGTTTTGATGTATTATCTGTTCTATAATAAAGTCATAATAACCGTTCCAACAAGCACTTTTAAATCGCCTAATTCGAAACTTGTCTGCAACCAAGCATGCGCAGTAGAGCGATACATACACTCAGGTCCCACGATTACCATAAAGTCATTGTGAGTCATGACCCTGTCATTCTCATTAATTCTTGTTTAAGTTCTATTAGCCAAACACTTGGTGTAGTCTACGGCATCGGCGTTGAAGAGATAAAGACCAGTTACTTTGAAGCCGTTTATTAAAGTTCCTGGCTTGGCTGTGGTGTCAATTACATTTTGAAGAAGTGTATGATGTTTTATTTAAAATTGTTCCATGATGGTGGGAGTACCAATCTCTGGCCGCTCGTTTCCATGCGCCCTTAATTGGTCTAAATACCGATACATCCGCAGGTTGTAAAATACGGGTAGCGTTTAGGTATGGCGCTATGATTTCTATTCGAAGCTGATTGCATAAAACACTTAATTCATAAGTTAAGTGTATAACCGTGTTATAACCATGAAACGTTTCTCCGGTCATCCAGCCAACACTACGACCAATTCCCCAAGAAGGATTAACGGAATTGGAAAATGCTTCAGTAATTCGCTTATAGGGGTAGATAGCCATAGGACAGCATATAGCTCCATTGGCCGAAAACGAAAATAACTGAAATAAGATCTTTAGTTGAAGCTTGTTCAATTGAATAGACATTTTTTGCGCCCTTAGCCGCGTAAACCTTTCCAGTTTTAGGACAAATTTGAAAACCCGTTTCGTTTCCATTATATATTCTTGAAAGATCTTTAATGACGCCTTCTAAACATTTATCTTTTATGTATTCCTCTATTTCCAAAAACCATTTTCGGATATTACTTTCAGATACGCAAGAACTAGCACTTGTTACTCCTTCACTTGTTCTCTCGCAAATTTGAGGATGTCTTCTGAGAAATGCCTGAATTTTATTTAATTTTTTTGAAATACAGTTGCATATCTAGTAGCTTACTATCTTAACTTCAACGATCCAGTGCCGGGTCTATTATTTGTAAAAGGGTTTTTTTTCTCGGATTTTCTGTCAAAAACTGTTGACCACTGGATAGAATATTCTCTTTTTTTCTAGAAAATCCCTTTGACGCTAAATCAAGAATCCAGCTGAGAAGATATTGAATTGATTAAGTCCTTAATTGAAAGAGGTGTATGTAATGATGTAATTTACCGAGATAAAGTATTTTCTTCGGCGGTTGTTAAAATTGTGGCCAGAAGCCCTGTGGCCAGAATTTTTTAACTTAAATTCTATTGTGGACTTAGGTATCCCATATTTACTGGAAACAGTTCTATATGCAGCTATGCTACTACTTCCTGTATGGCTGCATCAATTAATGCACAATCATAATCCCTTCCTTTCGGCATGCAGGTAGGAGTTCAGTTAACTCAGTTATTGAACACCCCTCTGCAATAACTGTAAAGCATCAATAAATTTCAAAATGGAATAATAACTCGATACAAAATTGAATGCAATTGAAAAGGAGGTCAATACACCAATAAAACACTAAAACCAGTTATTGGACACGTGTCCAATAAATATGAAATATTTTATTTTTGGATACAATTATTGGACACAATATAATTTTTATTTTTAGATTTAAATTCGACTACGTACATCTCGAAATAGTTAACTATACTCACCTTTGCAAGATATGCACAAATTCCAGAAAAACAGCTATTTTATAAGCTTAAGCACTACCATAGACACAGTAAATCGTAAGAAATTGTAAGATTTCAATATGAAATGCGCAGGTTTGTAAGAAGAGCAAATACAGATTTAGAATAGGTTTAGGGTGTTTTTTTCTTTTGGTTTGAGTTGTAAAGCAGGCATCGCCTGAACTTCGCCTTGTGGTTTGCCTTTTCACACCTTGTTAATATCTTTTCTTATTATGTTTATTCTGTTGTATTTATTTTCTTTTGTGATATTGGCAAATAAAGACATTGTTATTATTATTATTATTATTACTATTATTATTATTATTACTATTATTATTATTACTATTATTATTATTATTACTATTATTATTATTACTATTATTATTATTATTATTATTATTTCTGTAATTCATAAGGAATTCAAATGGAAAATTTAATGCAAAAACTAGAGCGAGCCGTTTTATGTAATTGCTATATTGTTGGTCTACTCTGACGCTTACTATATGCACAAAAAGTTCTACTGTCCAGTAACTATCGAAGTCCAATAACTGTGTGATTTACCCAATATAGAACGTTATGGAATCATGAGATAAATGAAATAATGGGAAGAGAACACATCGTAAACTATATTGATCTAGTTCAATCTTTGTGCTTTAAAGCAGAAAGATTGAAATGGTTTGGACACCAGAGAGAAGAGATAATGGAGAGTTAATTACGAAGATAAACAACTGGAGACCAGCAGAGGACAGACCAAGAAGACGACCAAGAATAAGGTGGAAGGAGCAAGTCATGGAGCACATAAGAAAATTGAAAATAGTGAATGCCAAGAGAATAATTAAGAACAGAAAGAAATGGATAAAGATAATAGATGCAGCAAATGTCTCACTATCACAAAGGTGAGCAATAGAACTCAGAGCATGTAAGCAGAGTAATTCACAATTTCTAAGAAGGAAAGGAAGAATTTTTAAGCCTTTGGCCGGCCCTATTCTGTAAGGAATGTTTGGGTATATACAGGGTGTATTTGAAATAAAAGTAAAAAATATTAAGAATGGCAAGATACAATTGTGTAGAATATTAATCCAAAAAATTTTTGTTGAATTATCAAAATTTATCCACTTCTCAATTAAACTGAAAGTGAAGTAAATGCAATTAGCAACGTAAACAATATTCTCCAGTAAAATAGGAAGTACTGCCACGGTGTAAATTAGTAGCACAGTGACCATAGCTATAACAGTCTTTCAGAGATGGTATACTGGAATGCATAAATATGGCGGTATTAAAAAAGAATACATTCACCACAATTATGAACAAAAGTCTATTAGTTTCTTTCACAATACATAAACAGCAATTCCCTATTGTTACACACATTGCAGTAAAAAACGAAGTATAATTTCAATGACCTTCTTCAGAATTGAAATGCAGCAATTGGCAATAAGCTACTTGGAAAGTTTAGGATCCTCTCACAGGGAGATTCTTTTATGTGGGAAACGACAAATATATTCTTGGAAGTAGATAGGTAAACTGCTTACTTCGTCTTATTGTTACTGTTCCAACACAGAGAGTTTAACAATTCTGAATAAACTTGAAATGTCTGCGTCAACGTATGTACATATACTACTTTTACAAGAGAGTAATGTTAAGATTTTTACGGACGTTCTCAATGCACTTTCGTCAATTATCAACTTAATTAAATAGTCTAATTTACAAAACTTGTTTATGAAACTTGGTTTTACAATATTTAAATTAAATATACTTCTCATGTATGCTCTGTCCTAGTAGTACGGAGTTTATATACTTACTGCGGCCGCAAAATGAACGGGTAATGATAATTTGGTTCTACATATTCATGGTTAAGTTGCACTCCTTCCGCATGCGGTTGATGTTAAATTCCGGACGAAAGCATTCATTACTAACCGAGGCACACACTGTTCATAAACGCATTTCGACAGCAGCAAACTGAGCACACTGTTTTACATAACAAAAGGGCGTTTATTGATTAAACATTCTAGCGAATATATTGTGAGCTAAGGAGTTTGTTGATTACAACTTTTACAAAAATATTTTCAATCTCATCGGAACCAGAGTGAGTTTCGTCCTCTCTTACAAAAACTTTTGCTATATATTTCGCCCCTTATCGATTTTATTCGCCTGGAACAAATGCTTCCCTCGCAGTGCTTGTTACATTAGCCTCCTTTTATCAAGACATCATATTTTTTCCATTCTAAAATGTCGTTTAAGATGAAAAGCGAACGACTACGAGATATATAATACTTTGCATCGGATATAAATTCTTGAAAACGATAAGAAAGCATTATGTTTTGGAGATAGTGTAGCAAGACACACGGGTCTGGTATTGTACGTTTTAATATCACATCTTCTTAGAATGGAAGAACTAAAGCAAAGTTACAAATATGCAGTATACTTATATACTTACAAGTAGTTATGTTGAAATGTATATGTGCATAGACAATGTTCACTAGGACAGAGATGCATATCAAAGATATATAGAAAATAATTAGTGCTTTATGAGGAAGCACCGTAATGTCACAG
Source organism: Popillia japonica (assembly GCA_004785975.1). Lineage (NCBI taxonomy): Eukaryota > Metazoa > Arthropoda > Insecta > Coleoptera > Scarabaeidae > Popillia > Popillia japonica. The sequence goes on from SMLS01068090.1 coordinate 20,562, forward strand.
TACTTACGCAATAAACAGTAAATTTGCTTGAAATATGTATTAGATGTACCGATGATAACCACCAATGTAAATTATTTATAAGCTTAAATACAACATCTTTTAAGTGGGAAATTACTGCTATTAATGGGCACGAGTATGTAAGCCGTGGCTGTAGGATAGGAGGCCAGAATGAATTTATAATAATAATAATAATAATTTATAAAAAATTTTGTAGTAACTTAGCTAGAGCTACTACGCTCTTCTTTTATTCGTTGTTCCAATTTTTGTATATAGTAGCCATATTTACAATCATCGTTCTTAATATTCCGAATTTTTAAACATCTGTAACAACGTTTGTTAGATTAAAAAATATAAATGCAGTGTTTAACTGCCACGATTAGCTAAATTAGCACAGTAGAAACGAATTGGCACTATTCTAGAATTAGACAAAAAGAATTGAGTATCTTAATTGCTATCTTTACATCAACATTATATGCTTTCTTACTTATGGTTATTGGCTACCTTTTGAGTAGAATTGGTACATACATACATATATTTGAATTATAATGTTACCAACTTTTAAACTTATTTCTGCAGATCATTTACTTTTAAAATTAACGATCTGTCCGTTATTTTACAAAATATAATAGAAACCCTTGTATATTAAAACTTAGTAGTATTGGTAAAATATTTTTCACTCTGTATGCGGCATGCTCTATATAGTTCCAATTGTAAGGTGTATAAAAAATGCTCTGCCATTGCGAAAAAGGTGTCAAGCAACCATAACTGCCTTAGTACCCTAAACGACCAAAAACATATATTTAAAAGAAGAATACAGAGCACCTTCATAGCTAGTTCACATTCCAAAATCAAGACATACATGCTTCCTTGTAGCGGCTTTGTATTGCTATTATTGACAGTACTTGGCTTGTTCAATGTCATTTCCGTTTACAATGCTGCGAAATTGCCGTGGTAGCGGTCTACTAACACTGTAGCTATCAAGCTGTCTAAAGAGTATTATGATTTTTGCGGCAAAGGTATTTAATTTTATTGACATAGATATAAAATCAATCATAAAATCAGCTTAGTTGCTTTTGCTACGAACATAATTCCGCGGACATGTTATTTGACCGTAATACAGTGGCCTCTCAAAGGCACTCTCGGCTGGAGCAAATATCCTTTGATATTTGCACCAGCTGACTATTTGATTATCTACATGCAAAAATGTAAACTGACCTTTCTTGTATTGTAGATGATAAAATCTGACAGATAGATAGATACATAATTTTAACACAAGTGTGGAGTTATGGGACTGCTGGTAATACTGTATTGTATTACTATTCCAATTAGGTCTCAAAGAACTGTGTATTTTTCGAAAATATGTCGTCATTGTTACCGATGCTAAATATGTGCAATGCTGTTAATTTCCGGTGAGCGCAGACAAACTGAACTGTTATCTATTGCCCTGTGTTCATGCAAATGTAGAGGAAAAAGCGTACATTTGAATTCAAATTTATTTATTAGCAAGAAAACAAAGGGTATAACCAAAACTAGTTCTCCAGGCAACATATAACCGTATATCTCTGCATATATGGCTATATATAAATATCCACCAAAAACAGCATAATCATTTTATATTATGTAGGTACTTTGAGACACCTACAGCAAAATTTAAAGGATGGTGGAAACATAATACACAGATAATATATATAGGTATATATATACATATATAATATAGATGCATCATAGCTAGCATGCGTCAACTTATACTTTTTGGAATAGTAGATTCCATATTCTTCTGAATAGCTAAAATGTTGTGTAAGGACAGCTTATCAACAATGCTTATATTTGGGAAATATTAATAGGATCGTTTGGTATAATAATACCTGAAATCCGTTTTCCACTAACATTTCAAGTCTGTACAATACTTGAATATAAACCACTTCATCTTAAAACTGACATCGTTAAAAAAAATTTTATCATAATCAACGTAGGTGTACTGTACTGGTAGGTGTCCAATACTTCATACATACAGTTTATTTTTTGGATCTTGTCCGCTGCCTCATGAGTACTGCTAATATGTATCAACTAATTGTAGATTGTGGCAGCATCTGAATTCAAGAATTAGTTCAAATATACATATATTTGCTTGCAATGTGCGTATGACAAAGAAATATAATAGACAAGTGATACTTATATAGTTGCATACTTTTTACAAGGACACATATGTATATTACCGTCTAATTTTGAAAAATGCCCTCTAGAGACCAATAGATAAACCTCGATGAAGCTTCTTTCACCTTGTTATTCTAGATGAGTGTCTTCTTTAAGCAACAACCTATGGATCATATTGACATTTCTCACTGATACGATCTGAATGTTAGTGATGAATAATTTACGTATTATATAATTTACTTAACTACACTCTTAATGACGTAACGGACAAGAACCGTAAATCCGACAATTTGATCGATTGCGTATCTATAATCGTATGGCTGCTATTAGTTGTTCTATACTCAGTCATTATTAGATTTGGAAGATTTTGTGGGTTAACAGAATTACTGTATGTCCGCCATGTGACATCAATTTTTTACTTTTTTCTATACGAATATTTTGACATGACATGAGAAATATACAAAGGTTTTCTCTACTTTTCGACAAAGATGAGATGCTTCCAAATAGTAATAGAAATAACATTTTTAAATTACGGATGGTTGTATTTATAAGACAACCAGCAACCGAAATATCATACAAAAAGGGAGTGGAAATTGTAGAGATAAGAGGATATTCATGCAATCGATATTCCTATAAAATATATTCTTCATTTTACTGGTTTTTACCGCAAGCTGTTATTGCCATTAGTTCTCGAATAAAAGCATGAGAAAATAGATATGAGAAACTGTATATTTCGCCAGCAGCTTCTAATTCACCACTGGAACGTTAAAGCTTATTATTTTATACGGAAATACAAAAATTACCTTTACGGCGTCAACGGTCATAATTAGATTAATGGAAAGTAGAAAAAGATTCATTTACATTACGCAGCGTCATAATTAATTTAATCTCGCCTAAGCGATCGCAGGGAAACTTAACCACAATCTAATTCAATTTTTTCGGCTTATTACTTAAATTGTTCGGCACGCATAAAATTACAGAGCGACAAACCAATAAATATAATTTCAAAGTTAATTAATCAAAGCCAGAGCAAGTCTAAAAAAGCCGCTTGGTTGTTCGTGCTCCTTCTGTGGATTTCAGCATAAGGAATTAGTAAGACGAATTAGTTGAAATTGAAATTTGCTGACTTGTTTTCCAAGAAATGCTGAATAGTAGATAGGTACTTGTCTTCTTTTAAAATTCGAGATTATTATAAACGTTGATATTGCTCAAGGATGGTACTAGAATATTAAACCACATTAAACTTATGAGAAGTATTGATTAATGAGATACTAAAAAAGGGATTTTCAAAATGAACGTAACGAGAGAGACTAGAGGTCTTATGGAACCTACAGTGATTTAATGGGTGATTAATTGTTGCAAGTGCATAACTAGACCGTTTGTTCACATTAAAATTTGCTAGATTGGAAATACTGTTTACCTCTTTGTAGTTCGCCCAATCGATATATGATTGCGGAAATCTTGGCATAGCTATCAATTTGTGTCGCAATCTCATAACGACTTTCAAGTTGAATCTCCTGCAGACATAGGAAACAGAAGCTGATCGTAGGTTAAAAGTTTTGATTGTGGAAAATTAAGAACCGGGATTTTGCCTCTAGACGCCGCCGTGGTTGTTCCAGAAGTTGGTGGATGAATTAGTAAATAGGTTTATACTAGTAGTAAATCCGTGTTGGCTGTCATTTGTTTGTTCATGAGTTAATCGGATTACAGAGATGCTAGTAAGATAAGTATAAACTGTAATATTTCTCCAATTAGTATAACTTGAAATCTGCAAAGCGAATGATATTTCTAAACATATCCGCCTCTCCCTCGCGCAGGGGAGATACACAAACAGATGCCCCGTTCTAAACTTCTAATTTACGATCAGCAGCTTGCTCATTGTTTTGTCTGTGCACACAATTCTCCTCAAAGATCGTTGTCTCAGATCAGCATGCGACACGTAGATTGATATGTGGCCGCGCAAATATTGAGTGAGCTATCGATCCCCTATGGCCACAGATACGCCGAAAAATAACAAGTTGCTGACGTTGTAGAAATGATTTGATACAGTACAAGAACGTAATGCCTATAAATAAATGTAATTTTTTAAAGATAGAACTAATGATATAATATTTATGTATGGGTTATCGCTTTTGTTCCTAATGTAAATCGTTTCAAGTTCCAAGTAAGTTTGGCTAGCCAGAACGTAGCCTGGTTCAGAGACATATTTCAACATTCAAACAGTTTTTATTCTAACAGCAGGTCCTTTTTGCCTTTCCAAAAAAAAACCATTTCTTCAGAGAAGAATCGGGAGACATTGTATAGAGGAAGCCATAGTCTTGCCAACTAAATATTTCCAAAAATTGACAACTGTTGTTTTCCCCGAAAACTCCTCAATTTGTTTAGCTAACGTTATTTATTTATATCATTAAAGAGTATATTTGTATTTTTATGACCTTTAAACTTATCTTATTATCTAGATAGTTTTTCCACTTGTTAGGTCAATGACAACACTTGCAATTCGAACAAAAGTCAAATTTATTCCAAAACCTTTACAATATATATAATCTGGTTTTCGTAACAACTTCTTCAGTGGAATTGACATTTATTTAGTGTCAAAATATAAATAAATAACTAGCCATGCCTATCAACAAAATTATCCACAGACAAAGAAATTCAGTGGTATATAGGATTATGTTTACAATATAGTGGACAATTTAAGATATTTTGAAATGTAAATTTATAATCATAACACTAATGCTCCTTATATCAATGTATTTTTTTTTGTCAAGCTCTAACAATTCTGTTCAAGGACTAGGAAAAACATGGCAAAAAAAATCTAGTCAAGAGTTTAATTTTATAAAATTCAGGCGTGATTAGGTGATTAAATTATTATAAATAATACATTTTCTATATCTGTTCTAAAATTGACCGCGTTATTTTCTTTTTTAATGTATATCATTTCATACATTAATCTTTTTTTATAACTGTTTTCTTTTTTTTAAATCTTAACATTTTCAAAATCAAAGTTATGTCGTAATTCTTTAGAATGCTTAGACAAAGCAGTTTCCGCGGTTATGTTATACGTTACATTGTATTGATGATTATAAGTCGTTTTTTTAGATATTGTCTAGTTTGCCCTACGTAACATTTATTGCAGTCTTTGCATTCTAATTTATATACGACATTACTTTGATTATCTTTTTTAATCTTAGTTTTTAAATTTGTAAATAACTGTCTGTTATTGTATGGTGTAAATGTAATGTTTATATCTGATTTTTTTAATTCGTATTTAATTTTGTCACTTAAGTCGTTAATGTATGGAAGCGTGTGATATATTTTACTATTTTGTTTATTGTATGTGTTGTATATTTTATGTATTCGTTTTTTTATTAATTTCTAGTAAAATTCTTTTGGATAACTATTTTTGTCCAAAATTGATCTAACTGTGTGTGTTTGTGGGATCTTTTTGTAAAATAGCATATGTTGTTGTCATTTAACATAGAGTCTGAAATGTACATAAATATAAACGAAAACAATAATTACTATACATATATAGAATTAATATTAAATTAATAAAAAAAATTTAAATTAATAAAAAACGTTAAAATTATTTGGCCGACGAAATGTACGTTTTATTTTTTTTTAGCATTTATATTTACACCTTTAACTATAAAAGCGAATCTCAATGAATTCATAGTTTCCCCATAATTCTCATCAAGAGGTGAAATGTTCACCACCATCATTGTTTTAGAATTACCGCCTAAGCTTGATTGCAAGAGGTAAGTCAACTTCTAAATGGAATATGATTATCTTTGTCACTAAGCGCTAGAATGACGGTTCCAAGAGCTGATAAACTACGATTGATATTCTTGGTTTCTTGCAAGCGTTCATTAGAACTAGTCTTAGCACTCTCTGAACCTGCTAAATCAATAAGATTTAGAGAACCTCTGTAAACTAGTTTGGATTCGTTATTCACTCCATTTATGTATATGTTTTGGAATAAATTTGACTTTTGTTCGAATTGCAAGTGTTATCATTGACCTAACAAGTGGAAAAACTATCTAGATAATAAGATCATTAAATAGAATATTTAAGGTTAATTCGCAAAAACCAGTACACTCTGGCTTATACTAATTGAATACCTACTCCAAACAAGCGAAATGCGTTCAACGGTATCCGATAGCAATTAAAAACCAATAAACACAGGAGGGGATGCAAAAGATGGAACGTTCTTAGTCCTTAGGGTGTATTGTTGGTGCAATACCTAAGCAATTTCTAATAAGTTTTAAACTTATTCTATGAAAGGTCTATGTTAATTTAAGTATTTATTTCTCTGGTGGCTGATTTAGATTTTACCATTTATATTATTCGTTCAAGATGTCTCATACTATCAATCAATGTGAGAAAAGCATTTGATAACAATTAAAGAAAATAGGTTACAGCTTATTAAGTGCTACAGTATCTAAGGCAATGAAAGCACCCATTTCTTATTACTTTATATTCTTATGTTACAGTACAGAGTCACTACCTAGATATCCGACAGAATACTACGCTTTGGTTTAAATGTTTAGAACAACCATCAGTTGTCATTATGTAACCTATTTAGCACTCGTAAGTGAAATATGAAATTCCTATTGAGCCAAGTAAATATAGCAGAGAGCAAATAATAGCAAATTCATCAATTTGTATCCAAAAGCTTGTTTCAGTAAATTGCGATAAATTGACTGAAAAGTATATTCACTATTAATGAAAACGTAATTAATATTGCATTTTACGGTGAAACAATGTAGAGTTTTATTGCATTCTCTTCGCTAATATCACAGTAATTGCGACGAATTTGATAATTAATTGCCACTATAGGCATAGTTTTATTGCAAAACAGTTGTAAACAAAATTACACACAGGAATTGTTTCCTAAAACTTAACTCTTTCTATTTTTTTTTCAGAGAAAAAAATTGTAAAGTTAGATTTAAAATCAAATTTTGAATAAATTCCTATGGGCAAAATAATAAGAGTTCCTTGATACAGAATACACGAAGAATTTTTAGGAATAATACTGTTGCAAACACAGTCATTACATAGGGAGAGATTATCAATAGAAGTTACATAAAACGATAATCGCCAATAACATACTCAGGAATTCCACAACGAATATCTTGTCATGAAAATTCACAAACGTATGTACATAGAAAGGTTTAAGTAGCAGCATTTGTAATTACTAACCTAAGAAATAGTTAGTGTCTAATTTCGAATGGATTATTAAATTTTTTAGATGTTTCGGTCATACATAAATAGTTAATTAAATGTGACAACAATATATTAACATGTGGAATATATGTAGATCAGATGTTGCGCTATAAAGAAATGAGGTCTAGAGGCATAAACATAAATATTTTTGAATAGGTAGCGAATTTTAGTTATTTGCTTTATATTTTCTCTTCCTATAAAATCTATGGTGGTCCTGTGAAAGACCGATGTGGGAGAAACCCGACAAAATATTGAGTAGAGGTGTTCAAAGTATCCACCATGAGCCCCTAAGACAGGCATCAATGCGGCGACAAAATTTATTATGTACACGCATAAAGTTTGGAATGTCGTCGCAAATACATTGTGCTGCAACAAAAAATGCGATCTTGTTGATCGTCAGCATTTGCAATATCGGAACGGCAATCATACACTAAACTTTATATGTATCTCCACAAAAAAAAGTCTAATGGATTTGGATCTGGGCTACGAGCTAACCACGGAACGTGACTTCTACGTCCGATCCACTGTTAGAAAATTTAGTTTAAAAATGCTTGAATAGCTCTACTACAATGCGCGAGTGCTCCGTCGTACATAAACCATAATTGTTGTCGTATCGTCAATGGTATGTCATCCAAATACTCGACAAATGCATCCTACAGAAACTGTTAACATAAGTCTGCATTTAATCGTTGTGCGAGCTCATGTCGTCCAAGTAATTGATCTTCTACCAAATCTGCCCAAACATTGACGGACATTCCAACTTGCGAGGACCCTTGCTATCGTGAGGATTTTCGTAACCCCAAAGGTGAATGTTGTGGCAATTCAAAATATCATCTTTAGTAAACGCAGGTTCGTTAGTGAAGAGAATTACTTAAGCAAAATCTGGCTGTTCCACTTCTCTGCGCGAAACTACTAGCACAAGGCAACTCGGCAGGGAAAATCTAGTTCCGTTAAGCTTTGTACGCATTGGATGTGGTACGGATACAGTAAACTGCTGTGTTAGGTTTGTTGTGCTTACGCCGAGATTCGTTTTAGTTCGTTTTGTTTAGAATTTCCTTCTTTGATTGGAGCACTCTCCGTGATCTCTTAAGACCATGACCTTTGTAACCTGGAATTACCGAACTTATTTCCTAAAGGCGATATAAAGCTCTCACAATCGTGGGAGCCGACAGATGACGTCGATTTGGAGAACGTTCTGTGTACAATTTTTTTGCGGCAATACTATTTTGCCTTATTTCTCCATTAATTAAAATTATATCGGTATATTTGACATTCGTATACGCTGCCATTCCCAACACATGCAGCTAACGCCAGCTGCATACTAAACTATACTAAAATGTAAATCATAGCGTTCAATGTATACCGACAGTTGTTAATTCTCATACGTTAGATGCGTCAGGGTCGGACTCAACTAAAGAAAAATCTTTTTCGCATTACTCCGTGCACATAGACCAACAACATTTTGTATTTAGGATTGATTCGTAAATACTTTTCACCTCCTTTTTTATTTTACGCTATTTAAAACTAACTCTGTATAAATACCGAAACATATTGTAAACCAATGTGTGTACTTCTGCTGCTATAATTCATATGGTGATGGTAGAGCATTGTGACTTTCAAGAGATTTTTTTGCTTCTGGACTGAAACTCTTTTCGATGGTAAAATAGTTACAAAAACACAATGCTATACACTAAAAATAAAAAATTTAACACGAAATGAAGCAAAGGGAGACTAGAATTTTTTGTACAGAGAGTGAGAACAATCACTTTTATTGCTGCTAATTTTAAATATAAATTTTTATACACTGCATTCGTATGTATATCTACATATGAAAATGGTTTTTACTTTTTCTAGGTTTTGTGCTGCACCTATAATACGTGCGGACTCCAGCACCAATAATTCGAAAATTTTACCTCACGATAATATCAAGTACAGGTAGCACTAATAGAGTTAATGCTAGCAAATTGCTTCAATTATAGCCGGCCGTCTATTTCCGATTCAGCAGTAACCATGTCAAAATTCATTATTACTGCACGGTTATGTTACAGATATGTGGATTAAAAGCTGTTTATGGAGAATGCATATTGTGTATAGTGGAAAGATAGACATAAATAGGAAAGAAAATGCTAATTGCTGTATTATAAGATCTTTCGAAAAATTAGTAGGGGAAAGGCGTGTACCTTATGACGGTTTTACCGTGAGACAATTACTATTACAATTTTTGAACGCCACTGGAAAAACTAGGAACCATATCATATGTTGGCAACAACGTTTGTGTGTAAGCGACCGCGCCCGCTTGCTTATCAGAATTCATTCTTGACGACAAATTGTGGAAGTGTGTTTTTGATACTGTGAAGTAATATTTACAAACGTTTTCAAGAAGTACAGAATACCGCAGTAAGTACTATTACTCATATATTTACACACCGCTTTATTGCCACATGATTTCTGTACACAAGACGACGCGTTTTTTATAAAAATCTCTGCAGTTGTAATTTTGAGGTAAAATTTTGTAAAATATGTGTTTGTACTTTGAGACACTGTTTTGGTTGCACCATGGGACGTGTCCCGAGGTACAACCAGATATATACCTACAATCCGTTTCACTGCTAATTACATTGTTACAGATGGGAAGAAGTGGTACAGGAAAGAAAAGAATAAAACCAGATACGAAAGCGTTGGAGGTGGCTGCTACCGAAATTCTTCCAAACAAAGGTACGTTACGACAAGTTGCTAGCGCTCACGGAATTTCAAGAAGCACGCTCGCTAGACACATCCAAAAACGTAAATTATCCGGACAAGCAAACTTCAAGAATACCGCAAACAATCCAACACATAAAGTATTCACCACTGAGCAAGAGGAGGAATTATTTTTATATATTATAAAAGCAGCACAATGGAACTATGGTGTTACCGTGGAAAAAATGAAAAAGTTAGCTTTTCAATATGCAAAAGCTAACAAGATTCAGATGCCCAACTCGTGAAATGGTAATGAAGCTGCTAGTCGACAGTGGTACAGGCACTTCAGAAAATCCAACGAAAGAAGAATATCTCTCCGTAAACCTGAAGCTACCAGCTTAGGAAGAATGACTTGTTTCAACAAGGGAAACGTTACCGTTTTTTCTAATAAACTGAGGGATATCTATACAAGATAAGAACTCACACACCAGAATGTGTGCAATCTCGACGAGACCGGTTGTTTCACTGTTCATAAGCCCGCTCGTGTGTTAAGCGACATTAAGCCGAAGCAAATTGGAGCGGCCACTTCTGGTGATAGAATACTAAATGTAACCATGATAGGTAGCCTGCGTTAATGCTGCAGGTACATTCAACCCATGAGGAATCATTTTCCCGCGAGTGCACTTCAAGGACCATATGATTAATAATGCGCCGTAAGTCCATTTCAATTTACGATGTATCGACATTGGTAGGACAAGCATTTCCATTGACTTTCACACCGAACAACATCTCAGCGGGATTCAAAGTATCTGGAATATGGCCATTCAATGCAGACATATTTGAAGACCAGGAGTTCTTGTCAGCTGAAGTAACAAACAGACCGTACAAGCCTCATGATGAAAGCATAATTCAAGAGGAGGAGACGAACGTAGAAACGCCATCAACAAGCAGTGTACTTATCACAGCAAAGACTCCGAAGGAGTGTAGGTAGCCGAAATCCTGGAAAATGCATGCTTGCAACCGACTCACTGGACTTTAAACAAATCAAGCTCCAGAAAGTGATAAAAAGTCTCTTGTTCGGGGGAAACAGACCGTTAAGAGAGTTTTAGTTCATTCGTCATCAGAAGATGAGGACGAAGCCGGACTTCAAGACAGCTCCGATGTAAGCCGTTTTACTGAGCTCTGATGATGACGAATACCAGTCGGATTTCGTAGACGCAGCTCCCCTTAATCATTGCAAGGGCGGTTGGGTGTTAGTTAAGTACGATGTCTTTGGGAAACGTTCGTCGAACAGTGCCTATTATGCCGGTTTAATCGAAGATGTCACAGAATTGGAAGCTAATGTGAAATTTCTACGAGTACGAAACGTTCACTTCTTATTTCCTGACGTTGAAGATGTTGCTGTCGGTAGTAAGTGCTCCATAGTGAAGATATTGCCTGAGCCTATCATACGTCGAGGACGGCATTCCTTCAACATCAAGTTTCCTGCAAATATTAACCTTAAATGATGTGTGAATGTCATTACAAACATTTATGTACACTTATTTTTATTACTGAAATGAATTCAATACCCATATTCATTTGTACATTATGATTAGAGCGGGCGCATTTCCCTGCAAGATAGCTGCGTCGGCATGGGAGTATAATTCGTAATATATTAGAATATGCGGTAGAATAGGGATGCAACATGAGCTTGTTACCGATATATGTAAGTATACAAGTAGAGACATTTATTCTATCAGAAATAATTAAATATACATTTGGTTTTCTACTATTACAGTAACATGCATAAACACACGAAAAATAAGAATAGTACATCTTGTAAATGTATGAAATCAGTGATCGTGTGCACGACAGAGGAATTAAAAAAACACCGTTTTAAGCGTCTTCCAAGGATTGACAAACTGGAGAAACTTGGTTGTATATTTTCAATGTATAAACTGTTGTCGATTAATTTTGTTAGTATTGTGCTTCTTACTGCTTACGTCTTCTTTACAGTCTGTTTTTGACCACATTAGACATGTATTGTTTTGTTATTTTACACCAATAGTTCTTATATTTTAATTCTTGGTCTAAAACAAATTGGGATCAGATGTCACTTTTATAATACCTATCGTGATTGGTTACTGTGTATGCAACCTAGTATTTAATAGTTTTATTTAAATTATAACTTACTTGCATAATCCAAATTCAATTATACATAATAAAAAAGAAACTTAAGAAAAACTATATAAACAACGAACAATACAGCAGATATATATTATCATTTATCAACATATCTAATTGGGAAAATATTGAAAATTAATCGGCAAATAAATTTTTTTATTTGTTAAAGGTATTCATAATATTCAGAGCAAGTCTATGTTTATATTAACTCGCTTTTACAATTATATCTACACAGAGCTAGAACATGGTCACGACATTAATCCTAACACTTACATATATATCATAATTGACTAAGTTATAACATTTTGATTGATTTAACTTGGGCTGTTATGTGGAATTATTAGGTTTGATATAATTTACGGCCAAACAGAGAAACAAGATTAATTGAAGTGGTTCCAACCAACAGTACTGGTTCGACAGGTTAATTGTTACAGAGACGGAGAACTATTAAATTCATGGAATCTCTGGCTTTAATTGCAATCGGTATTAAAACTTCATCCAACAGATCAAGTAATTTATGTATGATTTATATTGATATTTCAATTAGTGGTATTATACCAGCGAAGTGGGCTAGTAAGTATTGTGTACTAATGGCTAATGAAATTCCTGAATTGTTTTATTTCCGATAAGACACAATTAAATAGTTATATATCATATCGCACTGTTGAGACAGATATTATACCCAAGGCCATACCTAATAAGTTGGTGTGCAAACTAGACGTGGAACTATTCGTTGTTAAATTTGAGTACAAAAAAATTAAATAGATAGCATAGATATATCCTATACGAAATTTTTCGAATTCGTACTTTAATCGTTACAGTCGCTTTCGCTATTATTCGATATGTGTTGCAAAAAAATGCAGCAATTTACACTAAAGAAAACTTTCGTTATTATTTTGTTGTAGCTTGCTATTTCTTGGTTTCGAATTCTCTTTTTGATATTTATTTTTAACTTCCTGTTGTAAACACCGCTTTTGGCAATGTTGTAAAACAGGTATCCATAAATAGGTGTCCTAATATGATTCCAGTCAAATATACTACAATGAAATGTTCATATTTGTATACATGGTTTGTCTTAGCCCTTATTGCATTATCTCTACGTTTTCGTATTTAATTATACAGTTCTAATCAGTTTCTGTTTTCATGGTATCTTGTTATCTTAACAGATAACCAGCTTGAAGTTCAATGCATAGGTATGTCAAAAAGTACATATACATATAACATATATAGTATAAGGTTTCTGTAAAGGCAATAGTAAGGCAAGAATATTGTGTGTGTGTAGCGCAAAAATGAATTGTGAAAGCTAACCAAATATTTGTGCAAAAGGATTCAAATATGTGAAGACAGGTTCACTGAGGCAAAGGTATAATGGGAAGCCAAGTAATTAGCCAAGTAAGTTTTAACCGCAGTACAAAACGATCTAGTTTCTAATACTTGTCAGTCAGCTTCTAGATTAAGTATCCACAGTCATAAGATTAATTTATGTAGTTCTATGAGGAAAGTTTATTATCAACACCATATTTTAAAAATTCAGCCTTGAGAAAATAATAATCTACTTCGAATTCTGACAATATAACTCCACGGAGCATTGATGAAGACTTTGGTCTTTTAATATCTACAGGAGAAGCTTTTGTTCTGTTAATTTTACTTATGTTTAATTACAGATATTATGTAGGTAAGTTAGAACCTGTCTGGGCTCCATAAGGAAACTGGCTTGTATTCCTTTGCGCTAACTGTTTTGTTTTTTATTCTGTATTCACTACTCAGAGAAAAATAAGTGTCCCACAAAAGTTTTGTACTCTTAGAATAGTAATCCTTGTCGTGCGCAAACAGTGGTATATATGTATAAATATGTATGTACATACATGTACATATCCCTATATGACTCACAAATTTAATTATTCCACGTTGAGATAGTAAATTGATATAATTTGAAAATATTCTTTAAATCAAACACTTAAGCATAATCACAGTTATATGTATATCATTAGCTATTACTATTGTACAGTATTGCACACTAATCATACAGGACACATGCAAGTCTATATTATTCTGTGAATCGCTAATGTCGGTGGCACTGTGTTCATATACAGGATGTATTTGAAATAAAAGTAAAAAATGTGAAAAATGGAAAGATATTTTATTAAACTTAAATCCAAAATATTTTGCGCAAATTCCTTCCCAGACGCGAGAAAAAAAATGACGGATGGATTTATAAAATATTCGTCGCGCCAGTGTTTTAAGAAATATATCAAGGCGATATTTAACATGTGTGCAACGCACAATCAGAGCCAGTCTGTTTCGAATGTTGAATGTATGTAGACGTTGCAGACATGGGACCAACTATTCTTTAATAAAAAGGAAAGTACGAAGATTACAAAAATTGCAACTAAGAAACTATCTTTATTTCACAACAATAGTTTTACTTTTACTAGAGTTAAATGATTTTCAATCGTTGTTTAAAGTAATTCCATAGATTGGTACATTTAAAATAAAAGTTCCTTTATTAATTAGTCTCCGATAGTATGTTCATACGTAAATCACATTGATATTATTGAACTGTTCATCAGCGTCAGTTCGTAGCTTTTATAACATCGACAGCTGTTTTTGCCATGTCTTGCGTTACTTTGATTGAGGTAAACATATTCTCGATTCATAGGCGGCGCGTATTACAATTTATAAGGGAGATTTTCATTTTGGCATTCGCGTCGTAATTGAACAAAAATTTGTTGGATTTATATTCTACAGAATTGTATCTTACAATTCTTAATATTTTTTACTTTTATTTCAAATATACCCCGTATACACAAACTGTTCATTTATATATCTCTGCTGATTTTATTTGTTTCAATATCTAGTCTTGTTACTGGTGAATATTATATTTATTTCTAATACATGAATAAGCAATTAGTTCTGAGAATACATGCAACTGTGTGGTATCATTAAAATACTCAGTTAATACAACTTGGGAGTCTGATGTCTATTCAATGTTATACTCAAGTACTAATACAAAGTTGTGAAGTAATATTACAGTTTAGTAATACTGGATATAACAGAAGTATATTGACACGATATTCGAGCAAGTACATACTTATGTATATGTATGTATATCTACATATGCGGAATTCAAATCTAATTCCCGGAAGAAATAAACCAGCTCATTTATTAAGAAAATAGCAATACAAGAAAACCGTTGACATCCGTATAAATAATAGTAGTGCATAATTAATTAATACAATCACACCGTATTTATTTGTGTTATAGAATGGTAATTTAAAGTCGTTTCTAAATGACATAAACTGTTTGATTTTAACTATTATACTATTATATTACGTTAGACTTATTGTTGTATGTCCAAAATAGGAAATGCGCAATTGTAAGACAAATAACGTTGTGACTAGGGATATACTCCTGGTTGTCCGCCAGAGGTAGCTGGAGGTAGCGACAGATGTTTAGGTTAAAAGGTTTAGAGTAGCTGTTTGCATAAACAAACATGTTGTGTTGCCACTGTTACAATTTAGAATTTGGTAGTTACTTAAATAGTAGATAGCATGTTTTCTGCTATGTATCGGCCGTTTCTAATGCACACTAACTCTGGAGAAGCAACAATGTACCACTTCCAATAGAAGTTTTAGTTTCCGAATTATTTTGTACCATGTTTAACTGTTTTTTTTTATTTTCTCATTTGTCAAGCTAATAGCCGCACACTGTTGATTATACGCAGAATCAATGTGTCCCGCCTTGAGTCTGCGATAATGACTCTATTGTAAAGATAGTTATATCATCATATTCCAAAATTGTTGTTGTGCGTTTTATAAAGTAAAGAGTACCATATACCGACCTTATTTGCACTAGAACATAATTTATTTGCCAAATAAGTGTTGTCGATTTTGTAATAAGTTTGATATGTTTTAGTATATGTTACTTAAGTTATGAGCTTCAAAAGAATTACATCTGGTATCAAATCCAAGATATCTCAAACATATACTCGTAATGCTCTACAAACAGCCACTACAGATATTGTCAATGCATGTATATACATATTTACTCATAAATATAAGTTCAGCCCTAATGTAATGTGGTGCTAATTAATATATTTTATAATGATGTCGCTGTAATCATATGCCGATAATATAATGAATTAGCAGAATTAAAAATTATATTTATTTCCACTACTCTTTCCATTCATTTTTTCTTTTTGCTCAATCCTTGTACATTTTTTGCTTTTATATTTGCTTTTCGAACGTTTTGCCTACCTATCATTTTTGTCGCCTGTTTAATTACCATTTCTGTCGATGTGAAACTAAAAGTCACGTTTAACACTTCGTAATTAGTTTCTTCTTCACAATTGACATTGCTTGATTGCTTTTGACAG
Source organism: Popillia japonica (assembly GCA_004785975.1). Classification (NCBI taxonomy): domain Eukaryota; kingdom Metazoa; phylum Arthropoda; class Insecta; order Coleoptera; family Scarabaeidae; genus Popillia; species Popillia japonica. The sequence continues at coordinate 37,165 of SMLS01068090.1, forward strand.
TGTTCGTTCCCGAATTTTCCTTTAATATGCTCATTACCTCAATTCTACCTTTCCTTAAAATTTGAATTATATTGTTCAGTTGACTTATTGTATGTTGTAATATTTGTGTCTTAATAGTTTTCATTACCTTCTTATCTGATCTATATCCACTATTGTTGGACCCATTTTTTTTAGTGTAGTACCTCCCAGATTGATACTACATATAGTCTTCACATTCCATAGAAACAGAGGAATTAGCTATATAATCTAAACAATAAAACATCATAAAGAGATGCTTCTTTCGCAAGTTCTTCAGAAAGTTGTTGGAGTAATTTTTGGAAGTAATAAATTAAAGTGCCTTACTACACTTCGAAGGTAATTGTGATTGGATTAATTTATTTAAATTTTTGACTACTATTGGTTTTCCTCCAAGTATGGAACGTGTTAGAATTCACTTAGTGTTACTTGCATTTTACAGTCTTTGCGTTTAGAAGTAAATTAAGAGCAATGAAAAATTTATCAGCAACAGCACAAATTTTGATAACGTTAATCGAATGTGTTATCGAATCCACATATGTATGAAACGTAAATTTAATGAAACTGGTAGCATACATGACCATTCATTCTGCTTAACCTTCCGTCGGGCGCAGCTGAACAAATTGATATTCTCCGAATATTTTTGTTCAGAGCTCTGTTATTAGATAATATAGCGACATATATTCTTCAGTAGCTTAATTATATGAACTACTTTATGTGTTCATTAGCTTACATTGACAACTTGTTATCAATGTTAGAAGTTATTGAATAATTAGTCATTTTGATACACCGCGCCCGTTCTTGTTATATTCTCAATGTATAGAGTATCATAACTTTTTCTCATTGGTAAGGGCTATTTATTTAAGTGTACGTATATTATAATCATCTTATTAGTTTTAGTGTTATGTTTTCCGACATATTGACAAAATATCAAATTGATGTACTGCGCTCGAACTCAGCACGATCTATATAAATTTCTGACAGTTCGAAGCGTTTTCGTCAAAAACGGCCAACATGAGTAAAAAATGCGATATAACGAATGCCAGTGATGTTGAAGAACTTCAAACACTAATAGGAGATATGTTTTTTTCGGGTCTTGTCGCGTAGCTATTCTTTGTCTTGACGTTTCGCTGATTGTATTATGAGCTTCTTCAGACGTTGCATCCAGTTTATATAATGACGATTCAATAGATCCTCAGAGTAACGAGACACGAAAACCCTCCATAATTACATTTTACAACAGCACGAAAGGTGGTGTCGATACTACAGACACCTACAGACAAGCTATGTGCATCGTATAATGTCGCGAGGAATGTTCGTCTATGGCCACTGGTTATATTTTTTGCGATGTTGGGTATAAGCGGAATTAATGCTCAGGTGATTTATTTTGGGAACGGTGGAAACATTATTATAGAAAAGGCAATTCTTGAAACAACTGGCAAATGACTTAGTACTCCCTAATATAGTCCGAAGAGCTTCAAATACTTCAAGAAAGCACATAGATTTGCAACTGAAACTAACAATATACAGGGCTGTCCGTGAAATACAAAGCATGCTTTTAAGGGATGATAGCTACAACGATTTAGAACCAAAAACATATAATACACCTTGGGTCTATCTGTAAGCGTAAACGAGAAAAAAAATTATTTCTCATGTCACAAACTTCGATGCATACTGTACACCGGCAGCTGATCCGTGCAAGATTTACCCGACGATTACAGGCGTGTGTGAACTTAAATTTTCATTTACCGATCGGAGGCTGCTATTAAATACGCCCTTTTCACTCTAACTTCAACATAACATCGATTTTATTGTCATAACATTATTAAAAAAACAGCAAAGGTAGCTTTATTTTAAAACATATGGGCATTGACTTCGTACGATTCAAGTTCAAGGTCGTATAAACAGATGATGCTTGCCATACATCTGCCCTTCTAACTGCATACGGGTACAGTGTGGTGGCAGACAAATGACACCACGCTTTAATTTCAAAGTATGAAATAATTCGTTTTCATCGTTGTTTTCAGTTATTTTCAACCCTAAATTTTTGATATGGTTTTTTGGTTATTTAAGAAGCAATATGGATGAGTTTTCTTGTACAGTTTGACCAAATAAGGTTTTTTAGAAATAATTTTTTTTTCTCGTTTACGCTTACAGATAGACCCAAGGTGTATTATATGTTTTTGTTTCTAAATCGTTGTAGCTATCATCCCTTAAAAGGATGCTTTGTATATCGCGGACACCCTGTATAGACCAGTAGCAGAAAACGAAAACAATGGTGGAGTTGAAGAAATCGGAGATAAAAGAAAAAGATATGAACATGCACTTAGAAGAAGCGGTTAACTAAATACAGCTGTATTAGATGCAAGAAATCAATATGTTTGACTCAGATTCAAAGTTGCTGCTCCGACTGCTGCCAGATGGTTCAAAATATTCAGCAGCACGGAGACGACAGCATTAGGGACGACTAACATATTAAACTTTATTAAATCTCGATTCATACTTTATCTCAAGTTTGCAATGTGACATATCTACATT